>JASTWQ010000296.1:0-247700 GCA_035220615.1 Leptothorax acervorum
TTACGAACCCACGAGATCCAGTGTTTGCAATCTATCAATCAATCAAGAGATAAATCAAACGTTAGCAAAGTTCTGGGATATAGAGCACATCAGTGAAGAATCTCCATTTACTCCGGAAGAAAAATTCTGTATGCAACAATTCGAGCGGACGGTTTCAAGAAGGGAAGATGGTCGCATAGTAGTACAAATGCCAATTAAGCAAGCGAAATTACACAGCTGGGCGAATCCCGAAGCACGGCGCTGAGGCGATTTTACTCCATGGAACGCAAACTACAGAGGAATCCAACGTTAAAAGCACAATACGTTCAGTTTATGAGAGAGTACGAATCCCTTGGTCACATGGTGCGCATCGACGACGAAAATGTAAAAACTGACACCCCGCGTTACTATATACCGCACCACGCAGTCGAAAAGGACAACAGTTTAACAACGAAGGTGCGAGTAGTTTTTGACGCCTCGTGCAAGACCAGCACAGGATTGTCATTGAATAATTGCTTGATGGTGGGACCGATATTACAACCGGATCTCTTTTCCAATTTTTTACGGTTTCGAACGTTTAGATACGTTATCACAGCCGATGCAGTTCAAATGTTCAGACAGGTTTGGATTCACAAAACACAAACACATTTGCTAACCATATTTTGGAGAGAAGATCCAAACGAAGAACTCATAGTATTTGAATTGGTAACAGTAACGTACGGAACGGCATGTGCTAATTTCCTGGCGGTGGCTGCAATGCAGGAGACAGCAAAAACTAAAGCAAAAACACATCCAATAGGAGCGTCGACAGTGATCGAGGACTTCTACGTCGACAACATGCTGTCAGGAGCAAACACTAAAGCAGAGGCAAAGACAATTCGTGACCAGACTATCGAGGTGCTGCAAACGGGAGGTTTTCAACTGAGGCAGTGGGCATCAAATGACTCCGAATTATTGGAAGACATACCACAGGCCAACACTACAGAGCTCACGCATTTCATCAATAGAAACGAGGACGTATACACACTAGGCATGCATTGGAGAACGACTAAAGACAGCTTCCAATACGACATCAAAATCCAAAATCCAGCCAGGATAACAAAACGAAACATGCTAGCAGCACTAGCAAAAATTTTTGATCCGCTAGGCCTACTCGGTCCGGTGACACTCGCCGCAAAAATGCTCATACAAAGAGTATGGCAACTCAAGCTTAATTGGGATGAAACCGTACCCACAGATGTACACACAGAGTGGTCGCAATTCCAAACTGAGCTAAGAAAGATACCGGAAATTAAAATACCAAGATACGTAGCTTGCGAAGATACATCAAGAATTCAAATACACGGCTTTTCTGACGCAAGTGAAAAGGGATACGGAGCGTGCGTATACTTTAGGTTTCCCGATCCCCAGGGCGGCTACTCGACAAGATTATTGTGTTCCAAGTCTCGTGTTGCACCATTAAAGACAATTACACTTCCACGTTTGGAACTATGTGGTGCATTATTATTGGCGCAATTGGTGGACAAAGTAGTAAAGGCAATACGCTTTAAACCGGAGAAGGTGTATTATAGGACCGACTCGAGCATCGGATAATTTGCACTGGATAAGAGCACAAAATAAAAAATGGAATGTTTTTGTTGCGAATAGAGTTGGCGGGATCCACAATTTATCACAAGTAAGCAACTGGTTTCATGTCAACAGTGAGGATAACCCTGCCGATCACGTGTCAAGAGGAACGTTTCCCTCAGCATTAATCAAGTCAAATCTTTGGTGGTCCGGTCCTGCATGGCTATGTGAAGATTCTCATACGTGGAATACAAAGATACCACCTCTTCAAGAAGACGAAATGCCAGAACAGAAACGAGTAGTGCTTCTGCACACCGCCGAAAACGAATACGATATATTCAAAGAGTTTTCATCACTAACTAAATTAATAAGAATTCATGCTCTTTGCTTAAGGTTTATCGCCAATCTCAGGACTTCAACGCAGCATAAGGTCACAGGATACATAACAACACAAGAGTTAGTCGCATCTAATTTATCTCTTGTCAAAATGGTACAAAGGTCAGCATTTAAGGAAGATTTGCGCGCACTGGAAACGCAAGGAGAAGTTGCACGGAACAGCAGGCTGCTCAATTTGGCTCCACTTTTGGACGCGGGAGGTATTATAAGAGTAGATGGACGTCTTCAAAATTCAACAATGCCTTTCGACAGAAAGCATCCGATTTTGTTGCCAGACAAACATACTTTCACCCAGCTCGTCATAGCACATGAGCATTGCAAGCAATTACATGCAGGAGTACAAGCAACGTTAGCCGCTGTTCGCACGAAATACTGGCCCCTGTCAGCACGTAAGAACATCAAGAAATATATCAGAGGATGCATAACTTGTTTCAAGTTATCTCCACGACCATCGGAAGTCAAAATGGGCAATCTACCCTCATACAGAGTCACGCCAGCAAAGCCGTTCTCATCCACGGGCGTAGATTATTGTGGACCGATACACATTAAATCAGGACGACTTCGTAACGCCAGGGTGCTGAAGGCTTATATTGCCATCTTTGTATGCTTGTGTACAAAGGCTGTACACATGGTCAGTGACCTTGCGACCGCACGCTTCCTTAGAGCAGTTGCGCTTGAGGGGGTCGCCGCGAGTCGTGTTGGAGCGCGTGGCGATGCCCGGCGAGCGGCTGACGGGGACCCGAGGACGACCAGCGGGTTCGGGCGAGCGGCTGCCGGACATGCCGTTGATTCCGCCGTTCGAGGGGGGCAGCACTCGGAGGGCGCGAGGACGGAGACGTGACGCTGGCGGCGCGGGAAGTTCCTGTGGAGGAGCCGGTGGTCTGGGTGCCGGTCGAGAGCGGCGCGGTCGACCAGCCATCGGATGACTTCCAGAGTCCGGATAGCGAGGGGCTATCGGACCTGGATCAACCGCGGGAGCAGTGAGTCGCTGTTACGACCAACTTTCGCGAAGCTGAGATGCGGCAGTTTTTTCTTTTTTAGTGTTTTCTCGCGAAAGAGCCACGGCCCCAGTGCGGGTAGATTTATTTTATTGTGCGAATAAGACTTTTTGTTTTTCGTTTATAGCCACGGCCATAGTGATTATTTTGAGTTTTCGTTTTTGTCGATACGAGCAGTAGTCGTGTCATAATTGCGTTCATGCGACGTTATATGTAGCCACTAGATATTAAGTGTCGCACTATAAATATAAGTTTTCTATATTATTATTTTCGCCCATTCATACGTTTCTTTTGTTTTGGCTCACGCTACCGAATGTAGACACAGTCTGAATTTAGTTTTGATCCGCGCGAGGATTGGGCGTGAATTCGCGCGAACCGGCATGAGCCACACACAATCTCTAGTATAAACCCACGCGAGGTCAAAGATGAGGACCTGGTACACACTCTAGATCGATCGGCGTCCAGATACGACAACGCGTTCGCCAAGTAGCCACCTGGGTGTTTTTCTTCAAGAATAGATAGTTGAAATCCGCTATTTCGGACCCGTTACATACGCCTAGCGGGTCAGCGATGATCTCCGACGACGCGTTCGAAAACGTGGATTAATAGCGAAAGGGCTATAGTGCAGGCGCGTCGCGAGGGACCTGGTACACGTCCCTATCGGGTCGGCGTCAAAGTCCGACAACGCGTTCGCTAAGTAGCGAAGTAGGCGTCTTCTTCAGGAACTAAGTCTCGTAACATATTATTTGAGACCTAGTATACGCGTGTAGTAGGTTGGCGACAATGTCAGGTTACGCGTTCGAAAATCGGAACCGATATCGGAGATCCAATGGTAGAGACGCGTTGCGGGAGACCTGGTACACGTCCCAGTCGGGTCGGCGTCAAAGTAGGATAGCGCGTTAGCTAAGTAGCGACGTAGGGGTCATCTCCGGGAACTGACTGCGGGGACGTCCTCTCAGGGACCTAGGACACGGGCCTAGGGGGTCGGCGTCAAAATTGGATGTCTCGAAATCGATCTAGCCAATTTCCGCCTGGAAGTCGGGTGCCGACTTATCGAGGGGCATCCCAAGGAGGCTGCGCATAAGTCGGCGAACATCGGGGCACCAGAAACATCCACGGGCAACTTCTCCGAGAAAGTCGACTGCCAGCCGACTAATAAGCATCCCCGAGAGGGTGCGCACAGGTTGGCGTCAACCTCCGGCCAAGATTGCGAAAAACGGAAACCTGGTGCAGCGGTGCCGTCTGGGGAGTTCCCAAACGACGTACCGGCGGCGGAAATTTCCATATCAGGGCCCCACGTTAGGAGTTACGGGGCACACACGCGTTCCCCATGCGAAAACAGCGTGTCGGCGTGTGCGAAAACATGCAAAAACCAATGACGTCAGCGTGGCGTGATCGCGAAATTGGGAATAACAACCCATGAGTGGGGATAGATTGAGTGGTAGGGAGCCACAGCGAGCAACGTTGCTCTTGGCAGTCTATCGGATACAGTCGTAGCGTGCGGACGTTCTACGCATACTGTATATAACAACCGGTAACTCCCGCGTGATTGCGCGTTAAATTTCTCGTTCAACAATAGCGAGCGGTGAATAGCCACCTTCTGTAAACGACACATTGCGTGCGTGAACTGAAACATTGTAACAATTACAAGTAATTAACAGTTTATAATAAATAGTTCGTCTTTAGTGAAAGTCGTGTCTCAAGATTACTTTAACGTACTTACCTTCTACTCACCTTGTCCCACGGCGGTGCTACAACGTTGTCCATTGACTCCTTGGTGATGCGAGACTCCGGGGAAGTTCATCTTCGGCGACGATCCATCCTGGGCAGGAACCTGAAACAGAAGAAAATAAATTAGTATAGTTAGTAATCGAGGCCAGCGGATATCCTATACGGAGAGCGCAGCGACGGTGATGGTCCACGGGGCATCCACCTACAACACAAAGCGGATATTTAATAAACGTTAATAATTAATATATGCGAGCGGTAACTTGGTATGCGGTGACGCGAGGATCCAGGGGACCCGGCATCAGTGAGCAGCTACCTGGTATGCGGTGAAGCGAGGATCCGGGGAAGCGGCAGCGACGGTGATGGTCCATCGGGGACACACACCTGCAACAGAGGGGAGAAATTACCCTATCTGATATTAGAGATTATATCTCGAGCACACCTTCTCGGTAGTTATAGGTCAAACCGAGTGGCGACCGTGATTTTGGAAGTGATTACGCGACTCCCACACTCTCAAACGGCCGTGTCCGGTCACAACCTATCCACCGAAGCGTTTTTAAACGCCCTCAAGAGGTTCATCGCTCGTCGGGGAAAAGTATCGCAGATCTACTCAGATAATGGAACGAATTTCCAGGGAGCATCGAACAGACTAAAAGAGCTACATCAATTACTCCATAGTAAAAACTGTCAAGAGAAGATAGATAGAATGCTGAAGGAAGACAACATTGAGTGGCACTTCATACCGCCACACGCGCCACATTTCGGCGGCATATGGGAGGCCGCAGTAAAATCTACGAAGAAGCACTTGCGACGCACAGTAGGCGATGCCGCATTAGACTTTGAAGAGATGTGCACAGTACTTGCACAAATAGAGGCAGTTCTAAACTCCCGTCCCTTGACACCCATTTCCGATGATCCGAACGATTTATCCTTCCTAACTCCAGGGCATTTCCTTGTGGGGGGTTCTCTTACTTCTATTCCAGAGAAGGACGTCACTAACCTACCCATTAACAGATTAAGACGATGGCAAAGGATCAACTACATATACCAACAATTCTGGAAACAATGGAGTCGAGAGTATCTACAACAATTACAGCAACGCACAAAATGGAAATGTTCGAAAGGGTTGCAGTTATCCATTGGCGACATGGTATTGATGCGGGAGGACGATTCACCACCCCTAAAATGGAAACTTGGACGTATCGAGAAAATTTATCCGGGCTCTGACGGAGCAGCACGGGTAGCGTCTGTACGAACGAACAAAGGAACATATAAAAGACCACTGACTAAACTGTGTGTCTTGCCATTAAAGGAAGAAGACTAAAATTACTGCTTCCATATATACATTATACTAAGATTAGATCATATTTTTTTTTGTATAGTAGATTAAGATTACTTATTGCAGCATTTAAGTTGGTCGTATTTTAATTGTATTCGCTGTTGATATATGTACTAACATTTTTATTTTTTAGAGTGTTAGTCTAAAGTTGAAATTTAAGTTTAAAGGGCTTAACCCTTTCAAGGGGGGCGGCATGTTGAGGATAGAAATTGCCCTGAAGGCGCCCGCTATTGGTTCTTTCTTTTCTATGCCTGGCTTCGAGGCTAGCGTCGCTGCGCACAGTCTTCTGCGCCAGTAGCTCGCTCTCGCTACGAGAAGAACGGTGTCCGTCTGTCTTGCTTTACAAGTAAAATGTAAAAATCTAAGAAGCCTGTAACAGATCGTCAGATCTGCACCAAAAGAAATAAATCGGAAGTCATAAAACAAACAAATTGTTTTTAAGCCATAAAGCGAGTCAACCCGTAATACAAAACATTTGTATAATCATGTCGTAGGTCATACGGTATGGTGTGATTTATATCAGTTTTACGATGTTTAAAACGCAAGTGTTCTCTTAACACAGCTATAGCACGTCTTGACGTGTATAACTGAATTTCTCTTTTACAAATTTTGCACTTTGCGATCAAATGTCCTAAATCTTCGAAATAATCCCACAACTCCTTGGATTCCGGTAATTCCATTATATCTATCTTGTACTGCAGGATGCTAGTTACTAACTGTGGTACAGGAATGTCCTCAACTGCTCATAAAGGACGAAAAGAGAAGTACGGTTTATTTATCGGAATGTATAATGTAAATATGTATAAATATTTTTATTTTGCCAAACTACGAGATCGTACAGCTTATTTAATATCTTTGTCTATCCCGTTACTAATTTTAAACTTATACTAAGCACACGCAACGCTCATATATCCCAGGTAGAACATAAAGTTCATAATGATATCAATATTATGATGACGTTATCATGACTTTATACATCACATAAAAATCAAATTAACCACTACTTTAACCTCACTTTAATCTACCATTATGATTCTTTGTTCTTCTAGGAATGATATTTTAAAATAGCGAAGTCAGATAGACATACAGTAAAAGTTAAAATCAGTTTAATTTATGAAACGTATTCCCTTAATATTATATTAATTTTTATATATTTTTTATTTATACATATGTATTGAGATCCTATCGTGCGTCTCTCTCTCTCTTGATAGTATACTAGAGCAGTGTTAGTGCATATTTTTCTCTGCCGAATTTATTCTGATGCATTGACACGCGTGGTTTGATTACGATATGGCTCGTTAAATAAATACATGGTTATTAAGATTTTGCATAATTGCAGTAAAAGATTTGCTGTTAAAAATAGAAAGTTACAGTTTTTTATGATTAAGCGACGCGGTAGCATTGCGACATCCAAGTACATAAAAAATTGGCTTGTGAATTGACTAACCGAGAGTTGTTGACTACATTCAGAAACATATGATCTGGGCGCTATCAAGTACCTAGCTTTACTGGAATATTCATTTTATGCGTGCTTTCAAATGCGTGGTGTGATTAAAAATGGAATTATTTAAGATATAATTAATGTTGTAAAGCATTCGTGTGCAGAAAAATCAATATTTAACAAGTAACATATTATTTTATTACATTATGTGATATACACAAAACAAATAATTACTCATTAAATTCTCTTGCTTCATTTCCCGTTTGTTCAAGTGATTGAAGCCGCAAATCAAGTCTTTGACTTACCTGTCATTATATGTTCGATGCGCGCCTCAATCAGGGCGTTCTCGAACAATTTCCCTCATTAGATGCGCGCCTCTATCAGGGCGTTCTCGTCACCGCTTTCCATATTTCTCCAACTGTCTCGGTAATCGCATAATTACTAAAAATAAAGAAAGTGTTTATCGGCTATCTGCTAAGTGACTATCCGCTTGCTTATTGTTGCACTTCAAGCTTAACTTATTGCATCTGCACGTACCCTATCGCATGCGCAGAGGTCAGAAGAACGAGGCTGCTTATCTAAAAAGGGGAACCTGAACGCTGGACAAGCAGGGGAAAGGTAAGTGCTCATTCTTTTTACTCATCTCTCCACCAATGGTACGTTCGAGACGGTCCGGTCGGGCCCATCAATTAAAACGGTTTCAGCGGGCTTATTACACCGGGGGTGAATTCGACCCAAGTGTGTTTAACACCTTCGCTACTCCACTGCCGCCTTCGCATGCAGAGCCGCCCGTTCCTATCCAAAATACCGTTACCAGAATACCTTTTCTCCTGTCGAGAGAAAAAGTTATGTTAAACCAAAATAACTCGCGTCGAAGAGCTTACACAGAAGATTAAACTTGAGAGAATGCAGTCAGAATCAGCAGCTGAAAAGTAACAGTAATTAAACCGCGTACTTACCTTTATTTGTAAAGTTAGTTATTTATCTCTCAGTCGCACTTAACTTGTAAACCACCTAACTCACTCCACATTACCCTCCCTGACGTCCGTAATTAAAAATCGGACGTAACAACTAGTGACAGCGGTGGGATTGTTAAAGATACCAGTGATATTGTGAAAAAGAGAATATTTTTTTTCAAGGATATTAAAGATATTCGAATTTTTCTTACATACATATGTACATATATAAAAGTACAAAATGAAGTTCTTATATGAAAATATACATTTATTAAAGCAAATATATAAGTGAAAAATAAACTAGTTAAATATAAAAACGCTCGCGTATATACTATTATTAAAATGTGATCTTACGGCTCACGGCCCGTTCATTCTTTCTGTGCAAGGCCTGATTACTTAGAAATATGAAAGACATAAGCGTTATTCTTTAAGATTGAAAAGAGGGGAGAAGGAAGCGAGGGGAACAGGGAGAGAAGAGAGAAAGGTAGCGGTGGAAGAGAGGGCAAGGAAAAGAGAGGAGATAGGAAGGATGTGATACCGGCAAGAGGAGGTGACATGAGAATAGAAGAAAAGAAGGAGCAGGGAGAAAGAGAGAGCGAATTGGGGATAGCATGTAGGGAAGAAAGGAGCTAATGGAGTACGGATGGAGAAGAAGGAAGAGAAGAAGAAGGGGAGGAAAAGCGGAATGGAAGAAGTCAAGAAAAAGAGAGGAAAGATGCATCGGAGCTAGTGAAGAGAAGGGCGGAGAAGATAAGAAGCGAGAGAGAAAGAAAGGAAAGAGAGAGAGCGCATAGAGAGTATAAAGAGGAAAGAGAGAGAGCCGCGAGGAGAAAGAAATCTCTGGTGTGGAGCGGAGTGGAGGGAACAAGCCCGGCAGAAAAGAAGGAATTTATGGAAATAATTGCTGAAATGGCCTTGGATAGAAAGGCGAGAGTCGAGGGGGTTACAGAGATAAAAGGGAAGAGAAAGAAGGAGGTACTGAAAGTGGAGATGGAGGAAGAGGAAGACAAAAAGGAGCTGTTTAATAAGCGATGGGAGGTAAAGAAGAGATGGGGAGTAACTGTGGATGAAGAGTAACGGGAGAAAAAAGGTACACGAGATGGAAAATAGAAAAGCAAGGAAGGAAAGAAAAAAAGGAAATTTGGCTGTAGCAACGAGCAAGAGGCTTTGGATAAACGGAAGGGAGGTAGTGTGGGATAAGGACAGAAAGGAGTAGAGGAAAGGGTGAAGAGCGGATAAGGAAAAAGATGGAGAAGAGAGTAAGGGAGAAAGAGAAATGGAGGAGAAGGCCAAAGAGGAGGATAACAACGAGAGGAGAGAGGAAGGAGCAGGGAAAGAAAGAGACTGGAAGGAGTTTAAGAGGGGAGTGGGGGGGCAGTCCATGTGAAGCAAGAATGGAGGATGATATGAAAGGAAAGAGACAAGGAAGAAAGGAGGGAGAAAGATATGAAGGAGGGGCTGAGGGAGGAAGGGTGAAACGGTTGAAGGTCGGGTGGCAAGCATTATTCTGTTTTTGCTTTTCTGTTTCAGTAAGTATGGTGCAAGAAGAGAGGGAATTATGGCAAGAGGCAAGGAGGTGACGAGGTAGAAAAAAAGGTCAGAGAACGATAAAGAGAGAAGGACGAGGAACAGAAAGCAGAACGGAGGAGGAGGGGAAGGAAGCAATGGAGTGAGCGACGGCTGAAGAGACGTGAGGAGGAGCGGAGGAAGAACTGAGGAATAGAGTGAAAAGAGGGAAGGGAGGGAGATGGGAGAGGGAGTTCGTGGATGGGAGGGAAGGAAGAATATGTAAGGGTCGCATATGGCCAGGCCGGTGTTCAGAGTTTACCAAGGATTTGTAAAGGTTTTGGGAACGTTTCTTTAAAAAACGCCTTTGTAAAACCGAAAGGTATATGCAAATAAACTATATTGAAATTGAATTGAATAATACCATTGCAAGGCTACACCATAATCAGCGATTAATTTCATTAGCCTTATAATTTATATGATACTAGCTGGTTACCCGGACTTCGCCCGGGCGTCGTTTTTCTTCAAACGACTTCATTTATGTTTCAATATCCATATTGTGGACAAACATAAGGAGTGTGTCAAGTGTTTGATTTAAAGGCGGTAGTTTAACTTTTTTGTTTGAACAACAAATTCCAGGTGCTTAAGTTTTAAACTTTTTTGCTTTACAATAATGACATATTGCATCCATTTTCCCAATTATTACTCTCGGGTGAAATTGATATTCGTAATTTTGATCATAACTAAATGCTTCTAATTTTAAATCGGACCGCATAAATGTTTTTCTTGATTAAAAACGTCGTAACCGGTCTTTTTCTACTCGAGTTTCACGCTATTGAGTCATTTCCGCTTTTCCGATATTTTACTTACCGATCAGCGACTTCATCCCTTTGTTTTCCTTGGCGTTCTTTCAGGAATTTCGAGATTGTTCGCTCGCGATGTACACAGAACCTCGATATAAATACCGATCAGCGATTTCATCCCTTGGTTTTCCCGAGCGTTTTTTTTCGGAAATTTCGAGATTGTTTGCTCGCATGTAACGTAATTCGTTGTCTTTCGCAAATGCCACATACTTACAATATTTTTTGTAATACAATGCTGTAATCATCTATTGGTTTTCCCGGGCGTTTCTTCGGGAATTTCGAGATTGCTCGCTCGCGATGTACACAGAACCTCGATATTTTACTTAAAAAATGCCCGGGAAAACCAAGGGATAAAATCGGTAATCGGTAAGTGAAATATCGAGGTTTTTTGTACATCGCGAGCGAGCAATCTCGAAATTCCCGAAGAAATGCCCTGGAAAACCAAGGGATGAAGACGCTGATCAATATCGAGGTTCCGTAGTAGCCTATGTTTTGCGCAAGGATGTAAAAAGTAACTGTGCAAAAGTTCGTCCAGATCGGTCGAATAGTTTAAGAGTGTATAAAGAACAGACATACATACAGACATACAGACATTTTATTTTATATATATATAGATTATCTTATATATCTAAGAGAAGTGAAATTATAACTTTCGTATTGTTCCTTATAATAAGTTACGTAAAACTTGAATTTATTTTCTTTCATAATTCCAGATCAATTACATAATTGACAATTGTCTAAATCATTTTGTTTTTAATATATGTACGTACATACATAAAATCATAACTTTAATTTTGATATTTATTTTTTTTACATTAATTTTACAGAAATTTGAAATAGGTACAAAAAATTCTTTTCTTATCTCTTTTTGTTTCCTCTCATTCACACAAATCTCCACTTTATTGTGGATCACCGTTTATACATATGTAGGGAAGACCGGGGTACCATGAGCCACAAAAATTCAAACTCTGAAAAGTACTTTTAAATATAAGATTTTTTGTCTTACTTTTTTAAATAATTAAAGCACTATGTATATTTTAAAAATAGTTTAGTGTATTTGGTAAATATTGATTAGTTTTTAAAAAAAAATATTTAAATATATTTTCTTAGAAATAATCCAAGGTGCCCCATACCCGGGGCATCATGGGTCTGTCACTGGGGCACTATGGGTCACACACCAAAACTAGGTTTACTATTTCAAGAAATAATAAAAGTTACAAAAGTTAAAAATTAATTTTATTTTATACATTTTCTTATCACACTGTTTAGGATTGGGCAGGACAAACAAGATGTCAGAAAGACTCACTATACTGAAATATCATCTTAAAGAAAAACTGATTTCTGCCATGTTTTCTTTGATCAAAAATAACATAAATTTACAAACAAAAGACATAAATGTTACTTCATAATCTATCCTTTATCTGATTCATTAATAATTCACATTCATTATTAACTCTCTATATTAATAACTGTCAGGACTTCCTTTTATTCTTTTATTGGTTTTTTCTTCCGTGTTTTCTTTTCATTTTTTTCTTGTTTTTTCTTTTTTTCTACCAAATTTTTTCTCCGGAGAATCAGTAAAAATTTTGCTGTTACCCTGCTGCTCGCGTTTTTTTGTTTCATACCGATGCGATGTATTGCCTTTGAATAGCCTCTAATTTCTGCGGGACTTTTAAACTGCCTTCGAACCCTATTAGCTACTTCTTTTTCATGTGTCGTTGACTGTGGATCTTTTTCTACCATCAACAATGTAAAATAACTATTTTGTATTGCCCCGTTTTATTATAAACAAGTTACTATGTGACCCATGGTGCCCCATCATTGGGTGGCCCATCGTGCCCAAATTCACTTAATATAGAAAACGGTAAAACGTAACCAAAAAATAAATGATATATGATTATCTATAGTGTAGTAAAATGACAAAAGATGCTAAAAAGTTGCATCTGATTTTCATTTACGTCTATATTCTACTACAAAAACAATATTAAAACATTTCTAAATCTTTAAAAAATTACTCGTACATCACGAAAATCATATTTATGTCACGTGCATCTCGAGACAACGGACTTTTTGATCACTGCAACCTAGGTACGAAGTATAAGTAATAAAGTAACTGTCACATGATACTATAGTTGTATCAACTTAAACATTTTGGATTAGCCTAAACAGTCAATGTGACTCATGGTACCCCGTGGTTCATGGTGCCCCGGTCTCCCCTACATAATAGCATCAAGTAATAATAACTATTTAAAATAATACAATTGTATTATTTTAAATAATTTTTATTACTTGATGCTATTGTGTACATATAAACGGTAATCCCTCTGGTTAAATTATTTGTTTTTCTTATATCACACAATTTAATGTTATCGAACTGGTTAAATATTGACTTCTTTGCATAAAAAATAATTTATAATATTGATATTTTAAAAGGTTTCTTTTTCCTTGCTATTTTTAATCTCACCACATTTCAATGCAGACCTAGCACTTCAAATTCAATGAATTGCGTTATGGATCGCTCTGCAGAACGTGAAATTCAGAAACCGATTGATTTGCCCCTTGAATCATGTGAAAAATCGAGTAAAAATACAGCCGTAATTTATTAGTAATTATTTGTTCCGCTTAATATCATACAACGTACAACATAACGATATCTTAATATTAAAATACATATTTGCTTTTTGCACAACAATTTACAACGGCAACATTTTAAATAGTTTTATTTTTAGTTACAGCACATTTCAGTGCAGACCAAGTCCTTCAAGTTCAACGAGTTATGATATGGATCTCTCCGCAGAACATCAAAGTAAAACGTCACCTGTTTTGCCTATTTTGTAATTTGTACAAAAGAAAAAAAACAGCCGCAATTTATGAGAAATTATTATAGTTTTACTTATATATCACTCAATGTAAGAATATATTTCACTAGTAAAAAACAAATTTCAACCTTTCTCTACGAAGATAATTTACAACTGTAATATTTTAAAAATTATTTTTTTGTTTTCATTTTTAATTATTTATAAGTACATCACATTTTAATGCAGAGTTGTAAAACAAATTTTAAAGTCAGTGGAGGAAATGTCGCCCGTTATAGAACGTCAAACTTCTTAAATCACCTGGGTTTTCCTGTTTAACTATCTGAACAAACGAGAAAAGAAACTTGATAAGTAATTAGTCGTTTTGCTTATATTATAAAATGTAAATAATAATATTCTATTTAAATATTCATTTTTTTGTTCAAGAATATTTTATAACTGTTATATTTTAAATAATTACTTTAACTTTTACTTTTTAATTACACCACAAAAATAATACTTTTGTTTACAGTTTAGTAATATAGTACACAAGTATATAACATTTAAAATATTATCAAAATTAAAACGTCTATCGCAGGTTTATTATATTTTTAATTATGCCGTACTTAAATGTACAGAAATGTTCCGAGTACTTCAAAATCATCTGTCTCTCTTTTGCAGATTTCAATCTCGTTGTGTCAAAACAACAGAGTTAGACGTTACTTTCATTCGAAGAATTGCAAGCATCACTTAACCCTTAATGGTCACACCTCCGGAAAATCCCGTAATGGTCACACGGGGTGAAATAGACCCCAGCGTGTTTGCACGTGTATAAAAAATTGTAGGTGACCTTTTAAAAAAAAAAAAATATCCTGTTGTACTTTAAGTCTTCCTTAAAAAGACTGTATAGGTTTGATTTCCAAAAAATTAATTTAACATATGTAAAAAAATAGCCCATTTCCATTGGTTTACTGGGTCGTTTTCGAAGTCAAGAAAACGCTGGGGTCTATTGGACCCAGTGTGACCATTAAGGGTTAAACAAGCAAACACGAGTTTTCTCGTTCATCTCGATGTCCGCACTATTTTTACTTAATATTTGACGCGCAGACTTACAAATTACCAATGTAAAGTCTGCAATATAACTGTCACTTGAGAAGGGCCGAAACGTTGTAAAATTATTAATAAATATGGCCAGTTGGGTTGTTTAAAACACAACTTTTGTAATTATTAATATCATAACAATTTTCTTGGAATCTATGTGCAGATAAAATTCTGTCTGCTATTAAATTAATAAATAATTGATGTTCAATGGGCGCGATATGTCATCTTAAACTCTGAAATTTATTATATGATATCTGTATCGCTTTCATATAATTTTAATTTGTGTCGGCGAATTTGAGATTAGTATTAAAACGTACTATACAGGGTGTTCCAGACCTCACGTATAACCCGTTAATGACAGATTCCTGAGATTATTTGGAGGCAAAAATCCTAATGCCAAAATGTCGAGGCTGCTACAGTATTTGAATGGGAAAGGTTTAAAGTTAACCAATCAGCTTGTCTAAATTTAGCGCGCTCAGGGATGTCGCATATCGAAACGGCTCTTCCACACTTCACTCAACTCAATAGAAATATTTGAAATTATTATATCTTTTATTTTTTCGTGCACTATTCTCAAGACTGACTTCCTAAATTGTTGTACGAAAACAGGATACATGTCGAATTATAAAGTATTCATGTAAAGCGTGCCGCGGACAAATGACATTTAATTCTCATAATCGGTAAAAAGTATGATGTGCTGCATAAAATGTCGATTAGAAAAAAAGATGGTAAAAGTTTACAATAACTTACACAGCTCGGATTACTTTGACCTTGACATATGTTGTCAAGGTCACCCTCCTGAGTGACCTTCAGAAGGTTTTAGTCGGCGGTCGCTGTTTATTAAAAAGTTATAAACAAAAAAAGTTTGACAAATATAGCAGTTATTTTGAGTATTGGAAGGCATAAACGACTAATATTACGTTTTTTTTAAAGCAGAGAATACTTTATTTCGCAAGTATGTGCTTCAACTTACAAAGCACATACTTGTAAAGCGCGTCACTAACCTATAGGTGCTTTGTATGTGCTTTGTATGTGCTTCAACTTAGAGAGAACATACTTGTAAAGCGCGCCACTAACCTATAGGTTAGTGACGCGCTTTACAAGTGTGTGCTTTGTATGTGCTTCAACTTAGAAAGTTGTTTATAACTTTTTAATAAACAAAAAAAAATTTGGTGGGGAAAATTATTTAAAGCAGTGAATTGTTGGTATATTGAAAGGAAAGTTACTAATCTCTGCTTTAAATAACTTTTCTTTCAATATACCAACAATTCACTGCTTTAAATAATTTTCCCACCAAACTATTTTTGTTTATAACTTTTTAATAAACAATGACCGCCAGCTAAAACCTTCTGAAGGTTACTCAGGAGGGGGACCTTCACAACATATGTCAAGGTCAAGGTCGTTTATGCCTTTCAATACTCAAAATAACTGCTATATTTGTCAAACTTTTTTTGTTTATAACTTTTTAATAAACAGCGACCGCCGACTAAAACCTTCTGAAGGTCACTCAGGAGGGTGATCTTGACAACATATGTCAAGGTCAAAGTAATCCGAGCTGTGTAAGTTATTGTAAACTTTTACCAAAAAGATATTATTGAGAAAAAAATACTATAAATACTAACATGTTTGGAAATAATTTAAAAAATTGTTTTATTAATTTTTTTGAAGAAGTACGTTTTCCAGAATGTAGACAAATAAATTATAATGTAGTTTTGCGATTGCTGTATCTCATGCGAGAAACAGACTTTCTAAAGCCCAACAGACAAATTAATGTTGTCGTTGAACGTTGCATTCGTACGATACAGAACGAAGAAGTGGTCTTCCAAACTGTGAACGATACATCGGCTGTCATTGAATGGAAAACCGATCTTGAATTATTGTAGTCTTGCAATTCTACACATAGCAACTGCAAAAAAGATGCGCTAACTTTTATTAAAAGTTTAAGTTTAAAAGTTTGTTTTTAGTTTTTTTTTTAGCGCATCTTTATTAAAGTTGCTATGTGTAGAATTGCAAGACTACAATAATTCAAGATCGGTTTCCATTCAATGACAGTCGATGTATCGTTCACAGTTTGGAAGACCACTTCTTCGTTCTGTATCGTACGAATGCAACGTTCAACGACAACATTAATTTGTTTGTTGGGCTTTAGAAAGTCTGTTTCTCGCACGCGATACAGCAATCGCAAAACTACATTATAATTTATTTGTCTACATTCTGGAAAACGTACTTCTTCAAAAAAATTATTAAAACAATTTTTTAAATTATTTCCAAATATGTTAGTATTTATAGTATTTTTTTTCTCAATAATATCTTTTTTCCTAATCGACATTTTATGCAGCATATCATACTTTGTACCGATTATGAGAATTAAATGTCATTTGTCCGTGGCACGCTTTACATGAATACTTTGCAATTCGACATGTATCCTGTTTTCGTACAACAATTTAGGAAGTCAGTCTTGAGAATAGTGCACGAAAAAATAAAAGAAATAATAATTTCAAATATTTCTATCGAGTTGAGTGAAGTGTGGAAGAGCCGTTTCGATATGCGACATCCCTGAGCGCGCGAAATTAAGACAAGCTGATTGGTTAACTTTAAACCTTTCCCGTTCAAATACTGTAGCAGCCTCGACATTTTGGCATTAGGATTTTTGCCTCCAAATAATCTCAGGAATCTGTCATTAACGGGTTATACGTGAGGTCTGGAACACCCTGTATAGAGAAGATGATAGTTCTATGTATTAAATTATCGAAAGTATGTATGTACAATTATTACGAAATACGATTTGTAGTTATCACAGTTTTACATCAAATTTAGCAATTACTGGCTATTAATATTAATGCGTGGTGTGGCAAAAAAGTTCGGTGAATGTTTCTATATCTGATGTGCAAACGTATGCAGCAGATTGCGGCATTGTGCTTATCGTGCATTGACGTGTCCCTGAACATTCTCGAACATGCCGATCGTCTGCCCTTCATGAAAGCACAGCTACGCGTAAGCATAGACATGTTGAGTACTGTTTTCACATGGTTCTGAATGTCCGAAATGTCTGCAAATCGAGTCTTTTTTATCGTCTCCTTCAGTTTAGGGAACAAAAAGAAGTTTGCAGGATCTGAAGCAAGATCTGGAGAGTAGGTGATCCAGTATACAATAGCCGCAGAATGGACAGGCGCATTATCGTGAAGCAGAAATTAACTTGCAACCTCGTGAAACTGTGGCCATACACGACGAATTCCATGCGTTTTTGACGCCATTTTGCCCAATTTGTAACTGAACTTGATGTTAGCTCGATTGTTGCTCCATTTTCGTTCACTGTGACGTGTGTTCCCGCGTAACATGTCTCCATGCTTACGCGTAGCTGTGCTTTCGTGAAGGGCAGACAATCGGCATGTTCGGGCATCTTCAGAGACACATCAATGCACGATAAGCATGATGCCGCAATCTGCTGCATGTGCTTGCACATCAGATATAGACACATTCACCGAACTTTATTGCCACACCACGTGTAACATCTTTTCCTTTTTTCATTCTTAGATGTTCAGAAATATTTTGCATACTGCACTTCTCGTTTTTCTCGAGAAGCTTTAAGAACGTGATAGCATTCTTGAATATAAATAGAACATTTCACGTCAAGCTACTGCAGTTTATACTTGTAATAGGATATACTTCTTATTTTCTTGTTAAAGTTCATATTCCGAAAGCATGACTATATAGAGTTCCGTTTCTGATCATCGATATCATATACAGGTCATCAATCAAGAACGATATTCACGTGAGTTAGGTTGCAATGTTTGATCATAATATTTAATTACGTAAATTTTAATGATACTTTAAGCAAAAAATATATAAACATCATCATCAATGCTATAATTCTACCTTTCGCCGAAATAAGCCATTATTATACAGAGATTATAAAATTATTTCAACTTTTATAACTTTTATACGTAAAATTAATTTGTAAAAAAACATTAGAATTGCAAATGAAGTACAGTATATATTACATTACAAGAGTGATCTATTTATAAAAATATTTTCCTAATAAATTAACTGGAAGAAGTGAACCGACCACGTTCACCAGATGGTAAGCCTAATGAATTTTTTTCTATCAAGACATGCTAAAACTATGATGTATTCAACAAAACCTTGCTCTTTAAACAATTTTCGAATTAGGATAATTAGTGTAATTCAAGATATCACCATAAATTAATTGCAAAAATTATTTGTACAATTTTAGAATCGCATATCTTGGTTTGTATTATATGTAACAACATGTTGAGAAATAAGAATATAATTAAAATTAATTCTTTCACTTATTCCTTATGCATTTTATAATCATCCCATATTATACTGTTATGTAAAGATACCACAATAAAGATACTATACGATTTAACCAGAGAAACAATCGCGAAAGCAAATTACGATTATTACAAAACAAATAACAATAACAATATCTTCCTTCGCCAGTAAATAAATTTAAAATAACAGTCGTTCTTTCTCGATCCAACTGGCCAAAATTGATATATTTATCTCACAACGTTTCGACCGTAATTCGGTTCTTTTCAAGTGAGAAGAGCAATTACACAATCAATTAACATAATCCGCATACAAAACGTCCATAACGTCACTGACATCATGCCCTAACTACATCATGCAAACGCAAAGCTAAAAAATAAAAGTCGACATTTATTGACAATAAACTCACGATTGTCAAAAAGAAAATAAAAAATAAAAGAAAAAATTGGTTAATCAGAAGTCAAAGATTAAAAATTACAATAAAACTAATAATAAATTAAATTAAAAAGGCTTACACATTGTGTGCGTCGAGATAAAATATAAAAGAAGTGTTGCGTGAAAATAGAAACGTCGCAAGCCATATCAGAGAACACATCCAGACAGTATAACAGTTAAAGTCACAATGAAAACAAGAGACAAAATGTGTTCAACGATAAAAACGAACAGAACCAAAACAAAAAGTGCAGACTAAGTGGCACTGATAACACGTTCGTAAGTCCCAGGTAGATTTTCAGTGTCTTTTTGAAGATTGATTGTGCAATCGTATTTTTTGATAAAAAACATTTCCGAGATTTCTCTTTTCTTAAATTGTCTCTCTTTATATAAAATCTCAGGTTGATGCCAATTAAAATCATGATTGTACGTGAGACGGTGCTTACTGACAACGGAATGATTGTCGACATTCTTCCTAATATCACAGAAATGTTCCTTAATGCGTGTCTCTAAGTGCCTTTTTGTTTGTCCAATGTATATAGCCTTACAATTTGCACAATCAATCTTATATACCAACTCAGTCTGCTTAAGATCTTGTAGTTTATCTTTTCCTTTTCTAATAACGCAATCTAATTTCTTCGGAATAGTGAGAAGTACTCTAAATTTAGCGTCACGCATTGTACGGCCAACATTACCGCTGAGACCTTTGACATACGGTATAGTAATAAATTTTAAAGGATCTTGGGTTGCATTGTCACAGCTAGAGTCATTACTATATTACTATTTCGATTCTGTAATTTGTTAAGTCGGACATTAATGTACTTATTAATGACTTTTGTTGGATAAAAATTATTAGAAAGAATCTGTTTTATTTCAATTATATTATAATTGTGAAAACGTGCGTCAGACAAAAGAATAGCCCGGTCAACAAGATTACGTATAATATTAACTTTGTATTTAAGAGGATGGTTCGAAAAATAATTTATATATCGCCCTGAGAAAGTGGGTTTTCGATACCAATTCGTAAGTAATACGTTTCCCTCTCGAATCACTGTGGTGTCAAGAAAACTTAAAGAACCAATTCTTTTTTTCTTTTTTTTTTCTTTTTGACTATCGTGAGTTTATTGTCGATAAATGTCGACTTTTATTTTTTAGCTTTGCGTTCGCATGATGTAGTTAGGGCACGATGTCAGCGACGTTATGGACGTTTTGTATGCGGATTATGTTAATTGACTGTGTAATTGCTCTTCTCACTTGAAAAAGACCGAATTACGGTCGAAACGTTGTGAGATAAATATATCAATTTTGGCCAGTTGGGTCGAGAAAAAACGACTGTTATTACAAATAACAATGTCAAGGCCGATAAACGAGCAATAATAGATGTCAAATAAAATAAAGTCTCTACACATTGCTTGCCAGGAGACAGCATTCTTGAGGGCGTGGAACGGTGAAATTTGATTGTTCTACAAATTAAGTTTTCATATTTGACTCGACCCTTAGTTTTTGACATTTTCATGACGTTGCACTTTCTTTTGACGTGATTCCTTTTCGCCGTCTAACGAGAAATGGATCCAACAGTAACTCTGATTGACCAGTCAATTACATACCGGACCTCTCAGACATTAAGATGTTACACACATCTTTTTACAACTCGTTTACTTACCGCTGTCATGTTAATGCATCTCTTGTTGAGTTTGCTATTTGCTATCGATTTTAGACAAGATCCCACGGCTGAATTGTTAATTATTAATTTTTCAATTATTGTGTAACCGATTTTTCATCTTTCTATTATTTGTTAAGGCTGAGGAAGACCCTGTGTTGGTCGAAACGTTCCTTTTGTATTTATGAGATATTAAAAACTTTATTTAATTTGACATCTATTATTGCTTGTTTATTGACCTTGACATTATTATTTGTTTGAAACATACGAGCTAGATTCTTTTATTTAACTTTACGATTATTATACCTACATACAATTAATACGATTACACAAATCATCCATATATTTCAACATTTTTGCGGCTTTAATCATATGCACCATTTCAAAAGCAAATACGTAAATACTTGCTCTTCTGACTCTTATCTCTTATCTTATTAAAGTTCCAACGAAATGTTTATTCGAACAAAATTCCCCGTACTTATCAATAAACCAATCTCCCCACTGTCACATATTATGCAATTTATAATCATTTACAATGGTATATAAAGAACGGCAAAATTAAATTCAATACTATACTTACGAAGTTCGACAAAGCAACTCATTCCTCAAAATGAAGATCTACGTGTTCGCCCTTTTGGTTGTGGCTGCGGTCGCTTTCGCGCGCAACGTTCCCAGCATTGAAGGTAACGGAAAATCTGAAACAAAAGATACCAAGAATACAACTTCCTAATTTATTTTCAATAATTGCGATATAGCGCCTATAAAAAAAAACTGCCTTTATAAATTAAAGTGCGCGTTGAAAATAACTATTAAAATATATTTAAATAATGTGTATCTATAATTTTATACTAACATAAGTATTATTACGTGATGATTATTCAGTTATTTTTTAGTTACTTTTTATTAATAACATAAGTTTAATCACACGTTGAAATAAACTTTTCAAAAGTGATTTTGTTTTAAAATAATAACAATGTTATATTTTTTAGATGAAGCTGAAGTGCTCCCGCAGCTGCTGCTGACAAATGAAGACGAATCCTTAAAAGTGGAAGTGGAACCTGTCGTAGAACACCATCGCAAACGTAGGGCTACCTGTGACCTTCTTAGTGGTTTAGGTTGGAATCACAGTGCTTGCGCTGGTCACTGTATATTCTTAAACCGCACAGGAGGATACTGTAACGGCCAGGGTGTTTGCATATGTCGCAAGTAAGTAACGATTTAAATAATTACGATTTTTCCGATTATTTCGATGGCAACGTATGGTTGTAACTTGCAGAGACTGACTTTTGAATTATCGGTTACCATATTAAATTCTTCTTAAACTATCGGAATTAATTAAGAATATCTCATAGATTTAATAACGATTGAATGAGAGACAATCAATACCTATGCTCGTCATCAAGTCATTTTGCTTTAATAATAAAATTTTCTTTCATTGTTTTTAGCAAAAGATTGATCGGTTAATTTCGACTGCGGTAATCGTTCACTTAGGAAGAAGATTGGATTGGAATTTTGACCGATAAACATATTGCATATGATTTACTTTTTTGGAATTTTGATTGTACCACAAATTCATCTGTAATAAATATTCTCTATAAGACATTTAAAAGTAGTGTAATATACTTTTTTATAGAAAAATAAATACTTGTCTATCTGAATATTATCGATTGTTTCTACTTTGACTGATATTATGCAATATGCAATGCACACAAAAGCATATTGATTTTTTTCAATAAAAGAATTTTTTCTAATAATTAATTTTTACTTCTATAATTATTTTTTTATTTTTTCTTATTTGACAATAAACATAAAAGATTTTTACCGTACTTTTCTACACAAATTTGTATTTTTCACACAGAAATAAAAATGTTATTTGGTACACGCGGAAAAAGAAATTGTAATAATTATAATATCTTAACGATTTTCTTGGAACCTATGCAGATAAAATTCTATCTGCTATTAAATTAATAACCAATTGGTGTCCAATGGCGATATCATCTTAAACTCTGAGATCTATTATATATGATATCTGTATTATATCGCTTTCATAAAATTTGATTTTGTGTCGGTGAACTTCAATAGATTATTAATATTAACGTATTACGCAGAGAGGGTGACAGTTCTATGTATTATTATCGAAAGTACAGGCAATTACGAAATACAATTTATAATTATAACAGTTTTACATCGAATTTAGCAATATGTAATATCTTTCCCTTTTTTCATTTTTAGATGTTTAGAAATATTTTGCACACTGCACTTCTCGTTTTTCTCGAGAAACTTGATAAACGCGATAGCGTTCAAAATAAGCTACTGCAGTTATACTCGTAATCGGATGTATTTCTTGTTAAAGTCCTTATTCCGAAAGCATGACTAGTGTTCCGTTTTTGATCATTGATACAGGTCATCAATAAAATATGAACATCATCATCAATGCTAATTCTACTTTTTGCCGATGTAACCATATTATACAGAGTGATTATAAAATCACTTAAATTTTCATAACTTCTATACGCAAAATTAATCTGTAAAAAAACAAGTATATATTACGAGTGACCTATTTATAAAATATTCTCCTAATAAATAAATTGGAAAAGTGAACCAACCACGTTTACCAGATTTACCCCATTGAATTTTTTTTCTGTCGAGACATGTTAAGACTATTATGTATTCAACAAAACCTTGCTCTTTAAACAATTTGCGAATTAGAATAATTAGTACAATTCGAGACATCACCATAAGTTAATTGCAAAACGTATTTGTACAACTTTAATATCGTACCTTGATTTGTATACGTAATGACATGTTGAGAAATATGAATGTTATATATAATATATAATTAAAATTAATTCTTTCACTTATTCTTTATACATATTTTATAATCATCCCATATTATACTGTTATGTAAAGATATACCATGATAACGATAACCAGATTTAACCAGAGAAAAAATAAAAAAAAAGCAATTACGATTATTATACATACAATCAGATATACCATTTTCAAAAGCAAATACAAATACTTGCTCTTATCTCTGGACATTGAAGGTCCAACGAAATGTTCATTCGAACAAAAATCGCCGCATTTATCAATATAAACCAATCTTCCCACTGCCACATATTACCCAATTTATATAGGTATTCATTTAGGCTGTCCGTACGCCAGCGAGCGACATGCGACGTGCGTCATAAGACATACGACATGCGACATATATTTTATAAGATATACACTCTTGAAGCGTATGAAATGCATTGTTTATCTTAAATACCCGCACGCTTGTGCAACTGCGATATCCGTCTTACGATATTGAATTATAAGATAATTTAAGTAGTAATACATGTCTCATGCGATTAATATCGCGCGATGTTTCATAGTGCAAGGATGAAGGAAGACCCAGTGTCTCTAGTTAGATAAAAGACAAACAATAAATGTCTTATCGCTTTGGTGTGCAACAAAAATGTCTTACAATATATATCGCATGTCTCATGTCTTATGTCGCATGTTGCATGTCGCTCTGGTGTGCGACCCGACACTGCATGGTATATAAAGAAAGGCAAAATTAAATTCAATACTGCACTTATACGAAGTTCAACAACGACTCATTCCTCAAAATGAAGATCTACGTGTTCGCCCTTTTGGTTGTGACTGCGGTCGCTTTCGCGCGCAACCTTAACATCGAAGGTACGGAATAGAATCAGAAACTAGAGATACCAAAAATATAACTTCCTAATTTATTTTCGATAATTGCAATATAGCGCCTGGAAAAAAATTGCCAATTTTATAAATTAAAGAGCGCGTTGAAAATAACTTTTAAAATATAAACAAAACATTAATCGTTAACACGTTTGCATGATAATAAACATTTTTTAAGAAGGCTTGCTTTATCTTTTACACTTGTAACGTTCTTATGCAAGATCAACGCATCGACTTTTAAGATTTCCAAACCGCATTCTATCAACCGTCGTAACAAGTTTATCATTATGAAAAACTAAATTAGGATACAAGGACAATGTCTATAAATTAGACTTAATCGATATATTTATTTAAATAAAATTCTTAACAGATACACTAACACAATGGTCTACAAACAATAAATTGTTCTGAAATGACTATTATAGGTACTTCAACGTCGACAAAAGAAAAGACTGAAAAAGTTTTGGACTTTATCATTTCGACAATGCTTCAAGCGCATTATATCTCAACATTTTATTATATTATGTTTATAAATTAAGTTTAAAGTGCAAACATATTTTTGAGAAACCGCTTGAATTATTTTGTTATGGTAAATATTAAAACTTTAAATTTTTAGAATTACGTATATATACAGCAAATATTTAATAATATACGCACTTGTTTATTTAAATGTCTCTTATTAAAATTAAGACGTTATCATTTATGCTTATTTCTTCTCTTTAATTTAGTTATAAAATATCAGAATTTTACGAAGAAACAAATCGCAGATCAATCGCTAAAGCAAAATCTGAATTGAGTCGCCTTCACTTTGTTTTGTTTGCGCTTTTGGGTGCATCACCGTCGTGATCGACAATAATAGATCGTCTTGCACTGTGCGCATAGAGATACACGGAGGGCCCATTATATCGTGACACGTTATGCATTATTCCTAGCAGTAGTTACCATCAGAAGTCCGTTCGGCATATACATATATGTATAGGTACGAGAAACAATGGAAAAAGTGATGAGTACCGTTGCTTTCGATACGCGATCGTACCTATATAAGTAGGAAGACTATGAGAGTTCTGCTCCATGGGGCAATGAGGGGGGGTGAGGGGCGGGGGGGGTAACCGAGGGCGAGACCGAGGCCGAGGGGGATGACGTCACGCGAGGGGGGGGGGGGGTGGATGTTTTACAGGCGGCGTCTCGAATTACAAAGGGGGGGGGGTGAGGGGCGGGGGGGTAACCGAGGGCGAGACCGAGGCCGAGGGGGATGACGTCACGCGAGGGGAAGGGGGGGGGGGTGGATGTTTTACAGGCGGCGTCTCGAATTACAAAGGAGGGTGAGGGGTGTTGACGTGACGCGGGGGAGGGGTGCCGCGTTAGGGCCGCGTAGGGTGCGCGGGGGAGGGGTGTCGCGTTAGGGCCCGCCGCCGCCCGCGCCGCCCGCCGCCCGCGCCGCCCGCCGCCCGCGCCGCCCGCGCCGCCCGCGCCGTCCGCCGCCGTCCGCCGCCCGCGCCGCCCGCGCCGCCCGCCGCCCGCCGCCCGCGCCGCCCGCGCCACCGCCGCCGCCGCCGCCCGCCGCTCGCGCCCGCCGCCGCCGCCGCCCGCGTTCGCGTTCGCGGGAAAATCCGCGTTTACAAAAAACTTTATCCTACCTTAATTTAGGGGGGACGCCCGTGTCCGCGCCCAACGAGACGATGCCCGAGCTGCGATCGCGTATGTCCAGACTCTGTACAGAGGGTCACTATGTGTGACTAAGCAGTGTTAAGTCGGTCAGTAGGTCAGTTATTGTAATCTGAGAGTTACGATATCGCATCTCTTCGCGTTCTCTCTACCCATCCCATTCGCTTTCTTTCGTTCGCGCATCATACGCTCGGTATTTAAATTTTAAAAGTCTAATAAGGAACAGATGAGGAGGATGTGGAAGGAAAATTAAATAAGTAAAAAGATATTTTAGATATATGGTATACATTTATTCATCTAGATCTACTACATCAACAGATTTCTCTTTCGATGCAGCATACATAATTGCATCCATAGCATACGCTATGAGTTCACCATATATAATTGACTTTACATAGTGATAGTAATGGTTGCGCAAGAAACGCACGGCGTCGCATTTTTCAGTAATACGATTTTTTCGTAGAAGACTTCCATATTTGCTGAGGCTCCTATCTACCTCTCTCGCATACTCATCTAGGTGGTTGCATACCACCTTGACGCATTCTTCGAGTTCGAACAGAAACATAATAGTCGCAGGTTTCATGTACAACGAAGTATTGCCCGACGACAATTTTATAAGTTTATCGTCACACATTTGTACAACTTCGAATAGTAGTAGGTTGTCTGATGGAAGAGCCGAAATAGTCAGCGACTGACCGACAGCTGACTGCACGAGTCGCTCGAAATCCGTGCGTCTATCGATGATCATCTTCCACGCCCAAGAAGACATCGCGATTTTATTTCCTCGGTTGTCGCCAAGGATCAATTCGACAAAGGATGATTCATGTGGAGGCTTCAGACTGACGCTGACCCCAATTTCCAAATATTTGTAAGCAGTAGGTGTCAATGCGTATCGTCTGTTGAATAGACGCACCGCACGACGCTCCAACGAAGTGCTGTAGAAAAAAAGAATAAGATGAGTCTTAAAATAAGAAAATTGAAAAAATTATAAAATAGGAAACTCTATAAATGAAACGAAACTTACTTGTTCGCATTCGATGGAGTAGCAGCTTCGGGAATCGATGGAGTAGCAGCTTCGGGGATCGGCACGTAATAATTCATGCTTGCGCCACCACTGTTGCTTTCCACAGCGGAGTATATTTTTTTCACTCTCGGTTATGGCAAGTCAACCGTTTGTACAAGACTGACCGTTCGCATAAAATTAACGGAGCGTATACGCGACAACACCCTACCTCTTTTTTAAAATTATGACGTGGTGGGGGGGTTAATGCTTCTAGAACGTATTCTGAGAAAAGGTGTTTATCAAGGTTTTGAGCGAACGTGTTGGAGCATGTTTCACTGCATCATTCGATTATGACGTCGCTTAATGCGAAACGAATGCATTGTTCAGGCGGATTTAAATATGTAAACAATATCCACGATTAAATATCGGTGATAAAAAAAAATGTTTGTCTCGATGAGAATGATTTAACCGTCGCGGTGTCGCGGTCATGATCATCATTTTCGTTATAGGAAGACTTGTTCTTTTGTCAAGGTTTCAGCGAGCGCGTCGCTACATGTTTCAGCGAGCGCGTTGCGACATTTTTCACGCATGTAAACAAACAGCGTCTCACACTACAGAATCGAGCGCCGACGTTGTGGCGAACGTAACGCTTATATCGCTCGAGCGGAAAAATAAAGTACGTCGTGATTCAGACCTAAAAAATACTTATTATATTTTTTTTAAATTTTAAAAGTCTAATAAGGAACAGATGAGGAGGATGTGGAAGGAAAATTAAATAAGTAAAAAAAAGATATTTTAGATATATGGTATACATTTATTCATCTAGATCTACTACATCAACAGATTTCTCTTTCGATGCAGCATACATAAATGCATCCATAGCATACGCTATGAGTTCACAATCTACAATATTCGTTATATCGGGATAGTTATGGTTGCGCAAGAAACGCACGGCGTCGCATTTTTCAATAATACGATTTTTTCGTAGAAGACTTCCATATTTGCTGAGGCTCCTATCTACCTCTCTCGCACACGCATCTAGGTGGTTGCATACCACCTCGACGCATTCTTCGAGTTCGAAGAAAAACATAATAGTCGCAGGTTTCATGTACAACGAAGTATTGCCCGACGACAATTTTATAAGTTTACCGTCACGCATTTGTACAACTTCGAATAGTAGTAGGTTGTCTGATGGAAGAGCCGAAATTTTTACCGCATGGCCGACAGCTGACTGCACGAGTCGCTCGAAATCCGTGCGTCTATCGATGATCATCTTCCACACCCAAGAAGACATCGCGATTTTATTTCCTCGGTTGTCGCCAAGGATCAATTCGACAAAGGAGGATTCATGTGGAGGCTTCAGACTGACGCTGACCCCAATTTCCAAATATTTGTAAGCAGTAGGTGTCAATGCGTATCGTCTGTTGAATAGACGCACCGCACGACGCTCCAACGAAGTGCTGTAGAAAAAAAGAACAAGATGAGTCTTAAAATAAGAAAATTGGAAAAATTATAAAATAGGAAACATTATAAAATAGGAGACTCTATAAATGAAACGAAACTTACTTGTTCGCATTCGATGGAGTAGCAGCTTCGGGAATCGATGGAGTAGCAGCTTCGGGAATCGGCACGTAATAATTCATGCTTGCGCCACCACTGTTGCTTTCCGCAGCGGAGTATATTTTTTTCACTCTCGGTTATGACAAGTCGACCGTTTGTACAAGACTGACCGTTCGCATAAAATTAACGGAGCGTATACGCGGCAAGACCCTACCTCTTTTTTAAAAATTATGACGTGGTGGGGGATTAATGCTTCTAGAACGTATTCTGAGAAAAGATGTTTATCAAGGTTTTGAGCGAACGTGTTGGGGCATGTTTCACTGCATCATTCGATTATGACGTCGCTTAATGCGAAGCGAATGCATTGTTCAGGCGGATTAAATATGTAAACAATATCCACGAATAAATATCGGTGATAAAAAATGTTTGTCTCGATGAGAATGATTTAACCGTCGCGGTGTCGCGGTCATGATCATCATTTTTTTCTACGAAGACCTGTTTATCGGAGGGTTTCGGTAAACGTGTCGGGGCATGTTTCGCGGCGTCACTCGGTTATAACGGCGCGATGTCCTTTGGCGTCCTCTTTATCACTTTTTTCTAGAAAGAATTGTTTATCAGGGTTGCGTGTCAGGACAAGTTTCGCGACATTGCTCGAGTATAACGTCGCGATGTCCTCTGGTGTCCTCTTTATTGTTTATCGGGGTATATTCCGCGACGCCATTCGGTTACGGCGTCGCGCGTTACAAAGCGAGCGCCGAGATCAGGCTGCTAGAATTTGTAGACAAAAAGTGCGTAAGCAGAACTCACCGTCCAAGGGATATTACCTTTCTGTAACGCATATAATGAACAATAGATCTGATGACACTATGCAATAGATCCATTCGGTTATAGCGGCGCGTATGACAAAGCGAGCGCCGAGATCAGGCTGCTAGACGTTGTGGACAAAATAGCGCGTAAGCAGAACGCAACGTCCAAGACATATTACCTTTCTGTAACGCATATGAAGAACAATAGTTCTGATGACACTATGCAGTAGATAGAAGAAGAAGAAACGATACGTGATGCTCCAGTTGGAAGGAGAGAAAAGAATGATAGATGAAATATATAACGATGAGTGAAGCGCGTCAGAGTCACAGTATATGATTTTGAAGTCTGCGCGTCAGTATAGTTCGCTTTGAAAAAAAGTAAAGTGGATACTCGATAGTTTGTTTTTATGTGTGTATGCAAAGTGTTTGGTGTAGAAAATGATTTTTATGAGAATCGAAAAAAAATGGAAATAGAGACAATAGATTTGGCTGAGTCGTCCGACGACGATCGAATGGAAATAGAGACAATAGACTTAGCCGAATCGTCCGACGAAGAGCAGGTGCAGCAAGTAGAGATAGTACGAGACCTACGAGTAGAAGTAAATGAGTTACCCGACGAAGAATTAATGGAAATTATAGATGAAGAGTTAATGGAATTCGATGCAATAGTAGACGAATCATCTGACGAAGAACACGCATTGTCGGATGATAGTGACTACATCAGTGACCTTTCAGGAGATGATCTTGTTGAAACCACTGAAAAAATAGTGTCGCACTCAGAAATTTGCTCGCTAAATGGACTCACCAAGTTTTGCGCGATATATTGTTACTACACCACGGGTGGCAGTTTTGTTGCATGTGCATCGTGCATAGTAAGAATAGCGGACACAGATTACGGATATATGTATGTTGTGCGAAAACATGTGATTGAGCTGTACGACGCGATAGAAGGTCGATCTTGCTCTAATTGCAGACTTCCGGTATATCAAATCTTTCCATGCAATATGTGCCCAATTTGTGTACATTGAAAAAAAACATTGCCGTGAATCGAACAATATAAAGTGTACGCGAGCAATATGCTGAGAAGACGTTACTTATTTAACCATGACGAGTACTATAGGAAGCGCTCTCAACGCAAAGGGATTGAGTTTTACGATATATTTTATATTTTATGGCAGCTCGAGCTGGATCCGCAAAGAGAACCGGAAGTACAACGAGCATCGCCGGTGCAGTGTAGCGACCATGAACTCGATATATGTGAAACTACTGAACGCATACGTAAACCGCAAGTCTATAGCTGCGCAATTACGTATCCTTTTTGGTGGACTTATCGCGTGAGACGCGAAGTGTATACACGAATGCGGAATGAGTGTATAGAAGACGATCACGACTTTTACAGTGCAAAGGACATATATAAATGGACAATACAAATTTATGACAAGATCAAGCGTGGACACGTAGAGAGTTTATTCATCGACATTGATGCAGGTATTGGGAGGTGCATCAAATTGGTGGTGACTGACACCTCGCGATCTTTAACCTGTGCGTGTTTGAACAATCCTAGCCATACAAAAACATTTTATAAAGGTTATAATGAGCGTCATAATTTTGATATCTTGCTGGAGTCTTATAAAGATGTTACACGCTTTGATCCTCATCAGTTAACGTGTATGCGTTATCACATTCAAGAGTACAAACGATCGTGTGTACTGTGCGGTCGAGTCGCGTGCAAGTGCTCCGTAGAAGTGTGAGAGAGACGACATAAAGTGCGCGCCTTTACTCCAGCAACATGCCGAAATATTACACCTTAGCTAACAACTGTACCAGCCGTGATCTCGCTTGGTTGGAATGGGTGCACAAGTATAATGATATTATCCAAACTTTAAACAAGGATTTTGAAGAATCGCAGGTGCAATGTCATGACCTTGGACTTGGTGTATACGAAACCAATAGTGAACGTGTAATCAAACCAAGGGTCGTCATTGACACTGGATCTCCGTTTGATTGGCCTTATAACGTGAGACGCGAAGTGTATAGACGATTGCGAGATGAGTTTATACTACAGGAAGAAGAGTTGCTTAGGAGACATGACAGTTCCCTACTAGAAAATGGTGGTTCATGGGCGGACAGAATTGATGAATGTATTGCGTTGGGACACGCAAAGTTTGTATACATTCAACTTGATACAGGTATTGGGAGGTATATCGAAGTGGTGGTGATAGACACCTCGCGATATCTAACTTGTGCGTGTGTGAACAATCCTAGCCATACAAAAACACTTTATAAAGGTTATGATGAGCGTCATAATTTTGATATCTTGCTGGAGACGTATAAAGATGTCGCACGCTTCGATGCTCATCATTTAACGTGTATGCGCTATCACGTTCAAGAGTACAAACGATCGTGTGTACGGTGCGGCCGAGTCGCGTGCAAGTGCTCCGTAGAGGTGTGACGTGATTTAAAAAAAAAAACATTACTATAAAACTCAAAAAACATGGAAAACCTCAAGAAAATTGCGCGCGAACTGTTGGAGCAGTCGCGCCAAGTCGCTACCTTGAGCGAGTATTTCACGTGGGCACAGCGATGCGAGGAAACCGTTGAACAGCTCGAAGAGCATAGTCGCGCCAAGCGTCCGCGGCTCTGGCCAGGAGATAGACATATATTGGTGTCGAATGTCAGACTACTCGAGGGTGCGAGAATTCAGTTAAACAGACGTTTTATACACAGCGGTGGTGATTTGGTGGTCGCGGGCACCAGTAGTGGCGGCGGCAATAACGCGGAAAGACTCGTTTGGCGAGAGATCGATGCCGCGTTCGAAAACCGTATACGGACTGGTGCGGTGATTAACACAGACTATATCGAACCGCGACAATTTATGGTGGACGCTGCTAGTGTAGTGCTCGAGAAAGTGCAAGACGCTATAAACAGACACAACAGCGTGAAAGTGAACACCGTGTTCAACGGTGAGTTTGTGACGGGCGATAAACGTGACAATAAGAGTATGAACACGAATAACTATTCTCTCTTTCGTACATCCGATATGCGCGAGTGGTACGAGCGACACGTTATCGAACCCACACTGGCGAAACTCGAAGAGTTCCAGGAGCGAGATAGCGGGTGGGCCTTATCGCGTATCCTCGATCTTACAATTAATATCAACAGATATGATCCTATGCGCGCGGGGTGTCACCTGGAATTACCGCGAGGGATAATGATGAAGAAAGCGGTGATTAACGTCCGGTCCACGGACAATGCGTGTTTCGCGTGGTCGGTGGTCGCCGCGCTGTATCCAGTCAAAATACATGCGGAACGGGAATCTTCATACCCGCATTATACAACCGTGTTAAATGTACAAGACATTGAGTTTCCTATGTCTCTGAAAGGAATTAGTACATTTGAACGACTCAATGACGTGTCGATAAATGTCTACACCATCGAGGGACATAAAACGCTAACCGTTCTACCGATACGGCTCACCGATCGGAAGAGAGAAAAGCACGTCAATCTGCTGTACGTGCAAGACTCGCGAGACTACAACGTGGGACATTTTGCGTGGATAAAGAACCTGTCCCGCCTCGTAAGCTCGCAAGTGAACAAACACAATGGCATGAAATATTTTTGTGATCGGTGAGTATACATTTAAAAATTAAATTTTACGATATTTTATATTTTTATTTAAAAAATTGAAATGCATGAAAATTTTTTTTGCAGATGTCTACACTATTTCCACACGAGTTACAAGTTGCAATCGCACACGGTAGACTGCGGTGAGATGAACGACTGCGCCATCCGACTACCGAGCGAGGACGATAAATGGCTGAGCTTCCGCAACTATAACAGGAAGGAGCGGCTTCCGTTCGTCGTGTACGCCGATCTCGAATGCACCCTGGAGAAGATGGACGTGGATGAGAGAACGTCGACGTACGCGTATCAACACCACGAGGTATTTAGCATAGGATACTACGTGCAGTGCTCGTACGACGAATCGTTATGTACGTATCGGTTTCGCCGGGATAAGGATTGCGTCGCGTGGTTCGCCAACGAACTCGAAGAAATAGCGCATCGCGTAAAGGGTATTTTATCCGCCAATGTCCCCATGGAAACGCTCTCGAAAGAACAGTGGCATGCGTTTCACAGCGCGACGCACTGCCACATTTGTGAAAAACCGTTCACACTAAACGACGAGGAGCGAGTACGCGATCATTGTCATCTGACCGGTCGTTACAGAGGTCCCGCGCATTCAAACTGCAATCTCAACTATAAAGACTCATATTTCATTCCCATAGTTTTTCACAATTTATCTGGCTATGACGCACATTTTATCATAAAGGAAATAGCTGCCGCGTTCGAAGGTTCGATCGATGTACTACCGTTAACTAAAGAAAAATATATCTCGTTCACGAAACACGTTAAAGACACAGCTGACAAATCAGATTCGCGAAACAATATAAAGTTACGGTTCATCGATTCGTTAAAATTTCTCAACACTAGTCTCGAGAAATTGGCATCCTTCCTCGATAAGGACAAATTAAAAATTGTACGTTCAAAATTTTCCGAATTATCAGGTCACGATTTAGAACTACTGACGCGAAAAGGTGTCTTTCCTTACGAATACGTGGATTGCGTGGACAAGTTGCAGGACACGCGTTTACCACCACGCGAATTATTTTACAGTTCATTGGTCGGTGACATTGTATCCGAGAGTGATTACGCGCACGCCGTGAACGTATGGCAGCGGTTCTCTGTTCGAACCTTGGGTGAATACAGCGACCTGTATTTAAAAACAGATGTCTTGTTATTGGCCGACGTTTTCGAAAATTTCCGTGACAGTTGCATCAAAAGTTACGGACTAGACCCCGCTTATTACTACACATTGCCTGGTTTCACATGGGACGCCATGTTGAAACATACTCGTGTAAATTTCGAACTGCTAACCGATATAGATATGGTTATGTTTATCGAACGCGGTATTCGCGGTGGAATGAGTCAATGTTCAGGAAGATACGCGCGAGCCAATAACAAATACATGCAGTCGTACGATCCATCGAAACCATCGTCGTACCTAATGTATTTCGACGTAAACAACTTGTACGGTTGGGCAATGTGCCAACCACTACCGTACGCCGATTTTCGATGGATCGAAGACGTTTTCGAATTTTGATTTTAGCGCGATCGATACGAATTCGCCCACAGGTTATATTCTCGAGGTCGATCTGGAGTATCCACAAAAATAAACACGACGCGCACGCTGACCTACCGTTCTGTCCGACGCGCGATAAGCCGCCAGGCAAGCGGCAGGTCAAGCTCCTTGCAACTATGTGCGATAAGAAGCGCTACGTCATACACTATCGCAACCTTCAGCAATGCACGCGCCATGGCCTTCGAGTTACAAAAATACATCGCGTATTGCAATTCGCTCAATCTCCATGGCTCCGCGATTACATCGAATTAAACACCCGATTTAGAACGCGCGCGACAAACGATTTCGAAAAGAATTTATATAAACTGATGAATAACGCGGTTTTCGGGAAAACGATGGAGAATGTGCGTAATCATGTAGATGTAAAATTATTGACTCATTGGGAGGGTAGATACGGCGCGGAGGCAATGATCGCTAAACCAAATTTCCATAGTAGAAGTATATTTTCGGAAAATTTGGTTGCAATAGAAATGCGCAAACTCGAGGTGAAATTTAACAAACCGATCTACGTAGGCATGTGCATCCTCGATATATCAAAGATATGTTTGTATGAATTTCATCACGAGTACATGTCTCCTCTGTATAGCGACAAATGTAAAATTATGTACACCGACACTGACAGTTTGATCTACCATATAGAGTGCGAGGATGTGTACGATAACATGAAACGTGATATCGCTAGGTTTGATACGAGCGATTACCCAGTCGACAATGCGTACGGTATACCGCTTGAGAACAAGAAAGTGCCGGGTTTGATGAAAGACGAAAATAACGGCGCGATCATGACCGAATTCGTCGGACTCAGGGCGAAAATGTACGCCTTGCGAGTCGATGGTAAAAAAGACACTAAGAAAGCAAAAGGTGTCAAGAGTAACGTCATAGCGCGTACTATAACGTTCAACGACTACACGCGGTGTCTAAACGACGAGATTGAAATGACTCGTCGCCAGTGGTGTATAAGATCAAAACTGCACCAAGTGCGTACAGTGTCCGAGACGAAAATCGCTCTGAGTCCGTACGATGACAAGCGGTACATCTTACCAGATTCGACCGATACGTTACCGTGGGGACATTATCGAATACCCTTGTAACATAATGTTTGTATGTATGTATGTATATATGTATGTAATATAATGTATAACGTAATGTATAACGTATAATGTATAACGTATAACGTAACGTATAATGTATGTAATATAACGTAATGTAAGTATGTATATATGTATGTATGTATGTATGTATGCAATGTATGAAATATAATGTATGAAATATAATGTTGTATATTGTACATGATGTTAATAAAGAGATTGTATTAGATGGGATAATAATAAAAAAAATGATTTAATATTTCGTATTATATACTTATGTATTTCATATTTTATTTTCTACATATGTTTTCTTAAATGTATTTTATACTCATATATCATATTTTATATTTCGTTTTATACATATTTTTTACTTATATTTTATACTTATATTTTACACTTGTATGTAATACATATTTTTTTATACAGTACAAATAAATGTCTTTATATATTAAATCACGTTGTCCTTGTGTATCCATGAATTGTGCGATCCGTCGAATCCCAGCCATTTCACATAAACCTCGTCACCTCTCCTGCGAAGTACTTTCTCCACGAGATACACGTCCGGATAGACCGCGCGATGCAGCTCGTGCTCGTAGAATCCTCCGGTGACTGATTTTCCTCGATAGTCTTCGAGTAGATAGGTAACGGGATTAGTACGCTGCACTTTAACAATTTTAAAAACCTCGGTCGTCCAATTCGGCGTGTAACCTTTCTCGAAAATTGTCTTGTACTTGCTGACGCGTACCGGGTCGCCTACTTTGAACTTTGCCGGACCCGCGATCTTTATCTCGTTGTACACCGTATTCAAGAGTCTTTCGGCGATCGCGGGAGTAACGTCGACGGGCCGCACGCCGATCGTTCGATGCTTGCGCGCGTTGTAATCCGACACGAGTCGCGATAACGCGTCGACCCACTTGTAAGTCCCATTGAGCGTAAACATCTTCCACATATCGTTCTTCAACGTGCGATTGAATCGCTCGACGACCGATGCTTTCATAACCGAATATGTAGAATAATGATTGATGCCGTGTTTTCTCATGAGACGTTGCACGTCAGCGTTGTAAAATTCTTTCCCCATATCAGTTTGTAAGTTTTTCGGGCATCTCTTGCTGTCTCGAATTATCTTAGCGATAACGTCAGCTGTCTCGCTTCCGCCTTTACTCTTGAGTGGCACGGCCCACGCGTATTTGCTCAACACATCGATGACGGTGAGTATGTAGTGGTAGCCTCTATTGAAACGCGAGTACGGACGCATCTCGACGATGTCAGCCTGCCACAGGTCATCGTACCCACGCACGATGACGTGTCTTCGGGGAAAATTTCTTCTCGCCGGTGCGTGCAGTTCCTCGACGAGTCGTCGCTTCTCGATATTTTTACGTTTATCGGATTTCAACGATGTCATGTTTTTTAACGGTGTGTGATAATACACGCAAAGAAATTATATCTCAAACTTTTTTTCTTTCTTTAACCAATGACATTCAATCAGCCATTTATTTCCGTTCATCATCGCTCAATAGCGGTTTTTTCAGTTCTTTCAGCTCTTCGTCGTCGTCGTCGCTGGCTTGTCGTCTATTTCTACTCATTAGCCGTTCACAACTGTTTCTGAACCATTTGTAGCCGCGCCACGCGGTTCACTTTATAATAAGACCGGCTTCGCGAAGTTCCTCGATGTTCGACAGGATCTCGTTGTCGTGGACATTGTTGCCAGCGTGGCGCGAAGCGTCGAGCAATCGTAGACGATCCACCAGCTCGTTGGGATCATCCCAGTGCACGTAATCGATCTTATTGTCGGTCAGCGTCATCGCGCGAGGCGCGAATAATCCTTTTCCGGATCGTTTCTTCATGGATGCGGGCGGTATCAACTTCTTGATTATATTCATGTACTTGTATCCCCTGTTGGACTTTACTCGCCCGAGAGGATCGTGATTGGTTCTATGAGTGCTCGTCTCGAACAGTATATTCATGTACTTTTGCATATCCTCCTCCGTGTACATGTTTTCATCAGGCTTGTTTTTAAAGATCAACTCGTAAATACCGGGTGTGCCAATGTAATGTACGTCGCCGATATGTATGTTATCCACGCTGTCCACCTTGAAACGTTTATTCCCGAGCATCATTCCATCGTTGTCGAGATAAACACCGTACACGGTATCTATATCGCTCTTTGGTTTGGCGCTCATAAGAGCACCGATGTACTCTTGGCCCAATGGTCCCAAGGTATCGTGCAACGCTTCTCGACCCTCCGGCGTTTCCAACTCCTTTCGAATAGACGTCGCGAGCTCCGAGTCATCCGTGAGGTCAAAAACAGGCATGTTTGCGGGTAATTCGAACTTTATTGTAGGCTGCATTTTTTTCTCCGTTACGTATGGCGGAGATGATATCGGTGGAGATGAGGTTATCGGTGTAGAGGTTATCGGTGGTGGCACATCCAGTGAAGCTTTCGATCGTTTCGATTGGCTCGATTTACGCGGTGCCGGCGGGTGATCCGACCATTTTCTCTTTCTCGGCGTCGCATCCTCGGAAAACGTTTCGATCTCAACGTCGCTCTCCGGCTCCTCTTTCTTCATCGCGATCGATTTGTCGGCGATCTTTTGCAACGGCTCGATGAGAGGCTTAAAGTGCGTGTCCAACTCGATGTCCTTCTCGATCTTACCGGTCTTCATAGCGCGAAGTTTCTTGCGATTCGACTCGCTCGTTTTCGCAATCTTCTTCGCAACCTTCTCGCGCTCGCGGATATCCGTGCTCTTGTCGATCGCAGCCATCGCGGAAATACGTAAAGTGGCGTTCTCTCCGACGTTTTACCTCGACGAGGTACCGATGACGACTGACCGCTTTTGCGGTATCGCGAACATGTTAAAGCCGTAATATAACGTAACGTATAACGTATAATGTATAACGTATAACGTAACATATAACGTAATGTATAACGTAATGTATAACGTAATGTATAACGTATAATGTATGTATGTATGTATGTATGCATGTATGCATGTATGCATGTATGCATGTATGCATGTATGCATGTATGCATGTATGCATGTATGCATGTATGCATGTATGTATGTATGCATGTATGTATGTATGTATGTATGTATGTATGTATGTATGTATGTATGTATGTATGTATGTATGTATGTATGTATGTATGTATGTATGTATGTATGTATGTATGTATGTATGTATGTATGTATGTATGTATGTATGTATGTATGTATGTATGTATGTATGTATGTATATATGTATGAAATATAATGTTTTATATTGGACATGATGTTAATAAAGATATTATATTAGATAGGATAATAAAAAATGATTTAATATTTCATATTATATACTTATGTATTTCATATTTTATTTTCTACGTATTTTTTTAAATGTATTTTATACTTATATATATCAAATTTCATAACCCGTTGACCAACGTGGTGCGCAAAAATTGTCTGAGCGGTCGCGGCAACGTCGAAAAACAACTATTAATAAAGAGAGGGGGAAAGGGGGAGCAGGGTATAAATCAAAAGTGTCGCGAGACGTTTGCATATTGGCGTGTCATTCTTGTCAAGTAACGCATCGAAAAGAGAGAAATCTCATGTCCGTACCAACGTTCGTGGACCTGCAAGGTTTCCTCGTCGGAATGAAGTTTGTCGTGAAGGAGGTGGCGGTGCTGCGAAAGGGGACCGTTTTGGCGCATTACATCTTTGAACGTCCCATGCCGTGGAATCTCCTCATGAATTCCGACAAATCATGCGCTACCTGTAAATCAAAAATCATCACGAATTACGATGGAACGACGGAAACGTGCCGTACAGCATGGTGAAACGTCTCATTACATCGGCCGTGTTTGGTATGGAAGAGGATAACGACGATGACGACGAAACGCCACCGACTTCTCGTGTACGTTAAGGGAATCCAGAAACGCGAATGGCTGGTGGATCTGCTCGAAAATTTTGCGAGAAAGAAAATGATCGTCGAGACTATTGATGCGGATTACGAAGACATCGACTCTTTGAACAATATGGATGCCGCTAATACTGTGCGATGCGGAAACCATACGAAGAATTGCGCGTTGCAAAACGTATTTAAAATATTTAACTGGTGGTCGAAACATGAGAATGAAGTGGAATCTTTTTATAAAACTTATAAAAATAAATAAATTATACGTATATGTACGTTACAACGTTTTATTTCTTATCTCCTTTCCCCTCCACTACGCATGACTAAATACGTAAGAGAGAGAAAATATAATATGTATTTTTCAGGTCTGAATCACGATGTACTTTATTTTTCCGCTCGAGCGATATACAGCGTTACGTTCGCCACAACGTCGACGCTCGCTTCTGTAGTGTGAGACTCTGTTTGTTTACATGCGTGAAAAAATGTCGCAACGCGCTCGCTGAAACATGTAGCGACGCGCTCGCTGAAACCTTGACAAAAGAACAAGTCTTCCTATAACGAAAATGATGATCATGACCGCGATCGATTAAAAAGTATGGCATCGCGCCGATCTCTAGTTTTTATTCTACCAATAACAATAACAATAACAGTCGTCTTCTACGACGATATGTTTCGCTATGCCATTCGGTTATGGCGTTGCGCGTTACAGAGCGTCAAGGTTCGGCGGCTCGTCTTTGTAACACGAGATATACTCATCCTCTTCGCTGTAAGCGACTACTTATCAGTTTTTACACTGTCCTTACTTCACCTCTAGCGGGTTTCTTGCCGCAGTTCCGCTTCAGTCTGTACCTGTCGCTCATCCGTTGCGTACAGTCGTTCGCGGTGACAATTTTTTTGTCAGTTTTTTGTGTGTGTGTATGTGTGTGTGATAGTGTGTGTCATGTACGTAGTTACTAGTCCTATAAAGTATAGTTTCTTGATCGTGTTGCGATACGATTAGGAACAGGTACTTGATAGGACTGGTAATTACGTAGTACCCGCTGGTGAAATACAAACGTTATGGCTCCGCCTGGCTCAGATTTCCCAGACGTAGCACAACCTCTCAAACTTGAGGAGGCTGCGGAAGGGGTGTGTGCTGCGCCTGTCACCACTTTTGACTTTCGTGGCCGAGCCGAACGATACGTTCGCCAATTGGTGCAAGAGGACGTAAGACGTCCGGGTCCCAATAACATTATCGCGAGGTTGCGAGCGCTAGGTGGTGGTGGTGGTGGTGCAGGCTGGTCGAGGCCGCGCTGAGGCGATGCAACACCTAGTACAAAGATCGCAGCTCGGGCATCGTCTCGTTGGGCGCGGACACGGGCGTCCGCTAAATTAAGGTAGGATAAAGTTTTTTGTAAACGCGGATTTTCCCGCGAACGCGAACGCGGGCGGCGGCGGCGGCGGGCGCGAGCGGCGGGCGGCGGCGGCGGCGGTGGCGCGGGCGGCGCGGGCGGCGGGCGGCGGGCGGCGGGCGGCGGGCCCTTAACGCGACACCCCTCCCCCGCGCACCCTACGCGGCCCTAACGCGGCACCCCTCCCCCGCGTCACGTCAACACCCCTCACCCTCCTTTGTAATTCGAGACGCCGCCTGTAAAACATCCACCCCCCCCCCCCCCTCGCGTGACGTCATCCCCCTCGGCCTCGGTCTCGCCCTCGGTTACCCCCCCCGCCCCTCACCCCCCCCCCCCTTTGTAATTCGAGACGCCGCCTGTAAAACATCCACCCCCCCCCCCCCCCCTCGCGTGACGTCATCCCCCTCGGCCTCGGTCTCGCCCTCGGTTACCCCCCCGCCCCTCACCCCCCCTCATTGCCCCATGGAGCAGAACTCTCATAGTCTTCCTACTTATATATATATTGACTAGTCGGATTCTTGTTACGGCAACGACGACAACTCGCCGGTCAGTAACGCATCGTGCAAAATTTTAACGATCGCTGAAACCGAGACTCGCAACGTATAGAAGAGAGAAAGTTTGCTTCAATGAACAATTACCCGAGCGGTACGAGCTTGATCGCCTAATTAAGGTTCCCCTGTGCAATCTCGCAAAGTTTCGCGTTAATAAATCTGTGCATTTGAAGATTCATGAGGTAATAGACTATTAAGATTACATTATATTGCCGCGGCGTTCATAAATTATACGACAAACGAGCCACCATGCCGTTGTGACGACTCCGTATTCCTTGACCAACTATGTTAAACGACGACGCGACGATAAACTAGTAGATTGAGACATGTGTCAAGGAGTACGAGATTTTTCCGAGGACATATTTCGCGTTGTACGCAAAAGGAACACTAAAGACATCGGTAAACGCTAATGTACCGTCTTTTGTAATGATAAATCGGTAAACCTAGACAATTAGGGCCTATACGAAATATCAATCGCCATTTAAATATGTTGTAGGGGAGGTTTTTCTAAGTAATTCTACTCAAGAAAAAAGTGGGGGACGGCATTGGTTTAGAAAATAGAGCAAATTAAAATTTCAGAATTTTAATGCTTTTTATTAGATATTATAAACCTATAGGTTAGTGACGTGCTTTATAAGTATGCGCTTTGTAAGTTAAAGCACATACAAAGCAGATACTTGTAAAGCGGGCCACCATTTTATAGGTTAGTGACGCGCTTTATAAGTTGAAGCACATACAAAGCACATACTTGTAAAGCGCGCCACTAACCTATAGGTTAGTGATGCGCTTTACAAGTATGTGCTTTGTAAGTTGAAGAGAGGTCCATCCTGTACAGGGTTGGGTGGGAGGATGCAGGTTGGGGGAGAGGCGACCCTCCCCGCAACTCCCGACCAGCGTGGAACGCGCTCCTCTGTCCACGCATGTACTTTTGTATATTAGTCTCTCATATATGTATATATATCCCAATATCTCATAATGCTCAAAATAACTGTCGAGTAAGCAAATTTCAATTTGCTATATCTTCTAAACCAATGCCGTCCCCCACTCTTTTCTTGCGTAGAATTACTCAGAAAGACCTCCCCTACAACATATTTAAATGGCGATTGATTTCTCGTATAAGCCCTAATTGTCTAGGTTTACCGATAAATCTTTATTGAAAGACCCGCGCGTTTAACTCGTATAAGGCTCGTCTAGGTCTCGTATACGCCTAGACAAAAATAAGGAATCACCGTACATCTTATTCCATCAAATCCACCTCAACATTCTCAACGCAAGCAAGGGTTAAATGCATCTGACGTATTTCGATAAACGTATTCCGGTCGTCCTTATTCATGTCTCATTTCGTTCGCAAGCCCTACTAGGAGGATTTACCGTAAGACAGCCGTCAATAGTGCACGGAAGGAATCGCCCGATCACAATAGCGGTTCCTGCACCAGCAGGGTTAATTAGCCTGTGCGAGCAGTTTAGAGGTACGTGTCCTTTGCCGGGGAACCGTTATGCAGACGTGACCTGTGTCGTCGAGGACAGGAGGGGGGCCCGGGATCAATAAGCGATAGTTTCTTAGAAGCCAGGATTTACGCCCGTAGCTATGCATAATACCTCCCCCTGTGACTCATACCGACTCATAACGGTCTGCTCTGTACACCAGTGACCCGAACGTGATGCACAAACTTTTGGTTGTCTTTCCTTGAAGCGCGAATGCAGCGAAGTAGGCCTAGCGATCTCCTACGTGGCGATGCGAAGCGAATTACGTTTGACGCGGGATAATTACGCGATTGTATAAATATTTGACGCAGTCATTAGACGTTACATACGCAGATATCTAATTAGGAACGCGCCCATAACGCGGAATAATTACGCTGGAAACTGATACTGATTGTCATTAATTAATAATCGCTCTCGCGCATCATCGGTATCTTTTTAATTTTTCTTAGATGAGCTGTCGAGGAAAAAGATGTATGTTGGGCACCCGCCTGTCGGAATCCTTCCCCGACGATCCTTGGCTATCTCTGTCGGTCGCTCGCCTAATTTGCGACTCTCTCGAGAACGAAGCCCTTGCTTTCGGGGCCGTTGCCCGTCGTCGTTCTTTTCACGATTTACTTGTTTTTTCGCTTGTCAATGTTCGCAGCTCCGTAACGCCTTAGAACCGTCGATTAAGATAAAGGTTTAGATCAGGCCAAAAATTCTAAGCGAGATGCTTCGCAAAGGTTGAAACCTTGCCTCGAATCCATGGAGGTTGCCCGGGGTAAGCAACCTTATTTGGCACGATAATCTCCTGGGTTTCTGACGAACAATGAATTCAAGCAATCAAGCCGTTGCACAATAAATGCTTAATAAGATAATAGATGCACAATAGATTAAAAAATAGATTAAAGCAAAAATAAGAAATTTAAAAAAATTATTTACGTGATTGAAAACATGTAGATACAATTATGTCAATAATTATGTCAATGCAATTATTTCAGATATTAACGCTGTAAATTATTCCTATACAAAAGAATCAATATTTAACATAGTAACATATTATTAGATACATTGTGTGATATACGTAAAACAAATAATTACTCATCAAGCGCCCTTGTTTCATTTCTCGTCTGTTGAAGTGATTGAAGAAACAATTCAAATTGTTCCCGCATTGCTGCAGCTGGAGAGAAATCCATAACGGAATTCAATGAGCTTGAAGGGCTAAGCCTGCATTAAAATGTGGTGTGATTAAAAATGGAATTATTTAAGATATTAATGTTGTAAATCATTCTTGTGCAGAAGAATCAATATTTAACAAGTAACATGTTTTTACATTGTGTGATATACGCAAAACAAATAGTTACTCGTCAAGAGCCGTTTCATTTTCCATTTGTTCAAGTGATTGAAGAAGCAAATCAGGTCTTTGACTTTCTGCAGAAGGATCCATATCACAAGTTAAAGCTGAAGTTGAAGTGCTAGGTCTGCAATGAAATGTGTGACTAACAATAAGAAAGGAAAAAGGAATAATTATTTAAAATATTTTACGCATTACTTTATGCTATTATGTACCTACAGACGGTGATCGCTAATGTGAAGATTTGTGTAGGTGGGAGGAAGGAAAAAGAGAGAAGAAGCGGTAGGAAGATAATTTTTTATATCTCAAATTTTTCTGTAATAATAATATCAAAAAAGTAAATATTAAATCTGCAGTTATAATTTCTTATACGTATATATATATATAGAGTATGAAAGAAGCTACCTTGATGTGAGGACATGTTGAGACATAAGTTGGATAAAACAAAAATCAGAACAATCAAAAACAATAGAATGTTTTTACAGTTAAGTTGTAGAATAAGTTAGAATAAATTAGGTTAATATATTATTTACAACAATAATTTTAAGGGTAAGAAATAAAGCATCAAAATTACTATACTGACATTTGCAAAGATCAACCGCATATACGGAGAAAATTTCATATTACATTTTATTATAGTGTCGCGACAACTGCGAACCATCAAGGAGCACAAGTTTAAATGTTATAGTCTTATAGTAAAATTTCTATGGCCATAGCATTTGGTGTCATGACCATAGCATTTACTGCTATAATTATAGCATTGAATGCTATGGTCGTAGCATTAAATGCTATGGCCATAGTAATTTTACTATAAGACATTAAAACTTTTGCCTTTTGATGGTCCGCAGTTGGTGCGACACCATAGTAAAATTTGATATAAAAAAAATTTTCTCCGTTTACCTATATATATTCAAATATCACCGTTAAATATAACCGTTGATTGTTGCCAAAAATTTTATTTGTCATTTATTATCTATCCATATAATAAATAAATGGCAGATTTGAGTTGCATGAGTATATAGATTTTATTAAATATGGCTATTTAATTTTGAATACTTACAAGAAAATTATAAATTTTATAAGTATAAAAAAGAGAATTTAAAGGCCAATGAACGAACAATACAATAGATGTTAAATTGATAAACAGTTTAGTATTTCATAAATACATAATACATAGAGAACGGGACGTTTCGAACTTTACAGTCTTCCTCAACCAATTTAAAGATATAATAAATTAAATAAATAAAAGTAGGTTACACATAATAATAAAGATAATAATGAAAACGCGGATATGAGTAAAATAATATATAAAGTAAAATAATATGTATACATATATATATATATATATATATACATATATACATATATATATACATATTATTTTACTTTATATATTATTTTACTCATATCTGCGTTTTTATTATTATCTTTATTATTATATGTAACCTACTTTTATATTTATTTAATTTATTATATCTTTAAATTGGCTGAGAAAATCTTTGAAGTTCGAAACGTCCCGTTCTCTATGTATTATGTATTTATAAGATACTAAACTGTTTATCAATTTAACATCTATTGTATTGTTCGTTCATTGGCCTTTAAAATCTCTTTTTTATACTTATACAATTTACAATTTTCTTGTAAGTATTCAAAATTAAATAACCATATTTAATAAAATCCATATACTCATGCAACTTATATCTGCCATTTACTTATTATACGGATGGTTAATAAACAAAAAAAATTTTTAGGCAACAATCAACGATTCTATTTAACGGTGATGTTTGAATATATATATGCTGTTGATCTTTGCAAATGTCAGTATAGTAATTTTGATGCTTTATTCCTTACCCTTGAAATTATTGTTGTAAATATAATATATTAACCTAATTTATTCTAACTGATTCTACAATCTTGCATAAAAACATTCTATTGTTTTTTATTGTTCTGATTTGTGTTGTAGCCAACTTATGTCTCAACATATACTCACATATCAAGGCAGCTTCTTTTATACTCTGTATATGTATAAGAAATTATAACTGCAGTTTTGATATTTATTTTTTTGATATTATTATTACAGAAAAATTTGAGATATAAGAAATTGTTTTCCTACCACATTTTCTCTCTCTTTTTCCTTCCTCCCACTCACACAAATCTTCACATTAGGGATCACCGTCTGTAGGTACATAATAGCATAAAGTAATAATGCGTAAAATTATAATATATTAAATAATTATTCCTTTTTCCTTTTTTATCGTTAGTAACACATTTCATTGCAGACCTAGCACTTCAACTTCAGCTTCAACTTGTGATATGGATCCTTCTGCAAGAAGTCAAAGACCTGATTTGCTTCTTCAATCATTTGAACAAACGAGAAATGAAACAAGGTTACTTGACGAGTAATTATTTGTTTTGCGTATATCACACAATGTAATAATATGTTACTTGTTAAATATTGATTCTTCTGCACAAGAATGATTTACAACATTAATATCTTAAATAATTCAATTTTTAATCACACCACATTTTAATGCAGGCTTAGCACTTCAAGCTCAATGAATTTCGTTATGGATTTCTCTGCAGCTGCAGCAAAGCAGGAACAACTTGAATTGTTTCTTGAATTACTTCGACAGACGGGAAATGAAACAAGGGCGCTTGATGAGTAATTATTTGTTTTACGTATATCACACAATGTAGTAATATGTTACTCGTTAAATATTGATTCTTCTATACAAGAATAATTTACAGCGTTAATATCTTAAATAATTGGCATAATTGCATTGACATAATTATATTGACATAATTGCATCTACGTGTTTTCAATCACGTAGATTATTAAATTTAAAAAAAATTTTTTGGCTTATTTTTGCTTTGATCTATTGCAATTTGTTCGTCAAGAAGCGAGAAGATCATCGTGCAAATAAGGTTGCTCATCCAGGGCAACCTCCACGGATTCGAGGCAAGGGTACAGCCTATGTGGAGAATCTCGCTTAGAATTTTCGGCCTGATCCAAGCCCTTATCTTAATCGACGGATCTAAGGCGTTACAAAGCCGCGAACATCGACGAGCGAAAAAATAAGTTAATCGTGAAAAAAACGACAACGGGCAACGGCCCCGAAAGCAAAGGTTTTGTTCTCAATAGAGTCGCAAATTAGGCAAGCGACCGACAGAGATAGCCAAGGACCATCGGGGACACACGTTGGAGTTTTGTCCAGCGTGGGAGGAGCGGCGCCGTGTCCTCCGGGCGGCGGTCGGGCAGGATCTCTCTCTCCCGGCGATTATCGCTGCTTCGGTTGGGCCGGGAGGGGAGGAGAAATGGAGGGAGTTTGTCTCCTTCTGCGGCAGCGAGATGTCGCGGAAGGAGGGGGGAAGTGGACCCCCCTCCTGACAGCGAGGATGACGGCGGTGGTGGTGGCGGGCGGCAGCCGCCGCCGCCGCGACGACGACAAGGGTGGCGGGGTGATCAGCGTCGCCGCCCAACAAACGTGGATGCCCCCCGTTCCACGGCCCAGAACAGGGCGGGGAGCGCGGTGGGCCCGAGGAGGCCGTCGCCGCCATTGACACGGCGGCGCGCGTTGCGCCGTCGTGCGGGCGGCGGCGGCAGTAGTGAGGAGGACGGGCCACGGCTGCCGCCTGAGCGGCACTGTGGTCCGCTTGTCTTGTCCTCCTCGTCTGACGAGGACAGATGACGTTAGGGAGGGGGCGGATATATCTGTCCGCTCCCCCTTCCTGTGGTCGGTTTTTCTGTGCCGAGCAGGTCGGTGGAGGATGCGGGCGGGGAGGGGCTTGGGTGGACTCCCCATGGGGTATCCGCCACGGGCGCTCCTCCCGGTCCGCGATGGGTGGATGGTGAGACTCTGGGGGTGGGAGCACTCCTGGGTCCTGGCTTCGCCTACCTTCTTTGGAGGGCGCGGGTGGAGAGGAAACCCATTGTTCCGGCAATGGCCACTCCCTCCCTTACCCGCCCGGGGGCGGGCGCACGACCGGGGGCTGCCGTGCGTCCATGCAAAAGCAACTCCGGCGGGGGGGAGTGGCGGGCTGGTTTAGTGTCATCAACTCGCCACAAATTAGATTTTGCCCACAAGGGCATGACGCGGGGAGGCCCATGGACGTGATCACTTGTTGTTTCCCGGGGCCTCCCTATAAAACGTCGCGAGGGACACTCGGGGGGGTTTTAGTCGGTCGGAATCCGACATAACCGCCCACCCCTCCCCCGGGGGCGGGGGTATTCGTGCGGATTTTCCCCTCGTTAACAAAAAAAAAAAAAAAAAAGGGATCATCGGGGAAGGATTCCGACAGTCAAGTGCCCATTATACATCTTGTTCCTCGACAGTTCATTTAAGAAAAATTAAAAAGATACCGATGATGCGCGAGACCGATTATTAATTAATGCAAATCAGTATTAGTTCCCAGCGTAATTATTCCGCGTTATGGGCGCGTTCCTAATTAGATATCTGCGTATGTAACGTCTAATGACTGCGTCAAATATTTATACAATCGCGTAATTATTCCCGCGTCAAACGTAAATCGCTCTGCATCGCCACGTAGGAGATCGTTAGGCCTACTTAGCTGCATTTGTGCTTCAAGAAAAAACAACCAAGTTTGTGCATCACATCACTGGTGTACGGAGCAGACCGTTATGAGTCGGTATGAGTCACAGGGGAGGCATTATGCACAGCTACGGGCGTAAAGCCTGACTTCCAAGAAACAATCGCTCATTGATCCCGGGCCTCCCTCCTCTCCCCGACGACACAGGTCACGTCTGCATAACGGTCCCCCGGAAAAGGACACGTGCCCCTAAACTGTTCGCACAGGCTAATCACCTGACGCTGGTGCAGGAACCGCTATTGTGATCGGGCGATTCCTTTCGTGCACGATTGACGGCTGTCTTACGGTAAATTCTCCTGGTAGGGCTCGCAAACAAAATGAGACACGAATAAGGACGACCGGAATACGTTTATCGGAATACTTCAGATACAGTTAACCCTTGCTTGCGTTGAGAATATTGAGGTGGATTTGATGGAATAAGATTTATGGTAATTCCCTATTTTTGTTTAGGCGTACGAGACCTAGCCGCTCCTTATACAAGCTGAACGCACGGGTCTTTCAATAAAGATTTATCGGTAAACCTAGAAAATTAGGGCCTATACGAGAAATCAATCGCCATTTAAATATGTTGTAGGGGAGGCCTTTCTGAGAAACTCTACGTCAGAAAAAAGTGGGGGGCGGCATTGGTTTAGAAGATATTGAAATTTGCTTACTCGACAGTTATTTTGAGCATTATGAGATATAGGGTGTTACTAAAAGACCGCCCACTAACTACATAGCGGTAATTCCTTGTCAAAAACTGACAATGAGTCGAAAAGCCCTGAACCACTTTTTTCTAGATGCTTAACAAAGCCGTAATCATTGAGTAAAGTTAGTCCAACCAGCGTCGTTCTTTAGCCGGGCGAACGTCGGTGAGCCGCGCGCCTGATAGTGTGCGTGAGCGCTCCGCCGCGCAGCGCGCGGCGGCGCGGCGGCACGGCGGCACAACGGCATGGCCGCGGTCGGCCGCGGCAGCCGCGCTATGCTTTCGCGCGTGTCGCGTGTAATATTCTTACGCATTGTAATAATAGAAATAATTATTTTTTGCACTAAAAATCACTTTTTACTCTTGTCAGAAGTACCTCCTTGCAGAAAATTTTGATAACGGATAAAACATTCGCCAAGACATAACTATTATTAAAATATAAAAATTTAAACAAATACAAAAAATTATACTGTGTATTTTACAATACAAAACTTTACAATACAAAATTTTACAATACAAAAATTATTTTCTAATCCGTTTCGTTAAATATCTTTGCGTTAACTTAATTTAAATTATAACACAAAGCACTTATTGAATCTTTCTACGAGGTTTGCCCAGTTACTCAGAAGTAATAAATTTTTTAAGGGAAAGTTACTGTAACAATTAGATATTTAAATAATCTCGTACTTAAAAGGAAATACATTAAAAATATTATTAAAAGATAAAGTATTCAAAAATAAAAAAAATTTCTTCTTTTACGAAAAAAAGATTTATCCTAAGTTATAAATAACGCTGTCCAGATGTACAATCTTTTTGAAACTTAAGACAAATAAGAGCAAACCACCGAGCGAACAGTATTAATTTTTATAGCGAATAACAAATAATAACACGTTTAGTAACTTAAAACAAAATACAATACAAACGTTTCTGTCTTAGTTTAGACGCATAAATAAAAGTGAAATGTCATCGTATTCATAAAACATTGGTCAGCGGTAAAGTTGTTGAAAAAGGTTGAACATAAGGTAAATTACGTGATAACTGCTGCTTTTTAAATAAAATAAAATTGAAAAGTTAGCTGCAGTTTGTATGTTTTTTCATAAAGATGTAAGATTCACTTATCAAACAGTATAATATCAATCTCTACAGTATAATACCATCTCGGTGATAATCTACCGCCGTGTCTGGTTTCAGTAACAAAACAATGCTTATGAGTTAAAATCAGCGCCCGGATTGAAGGCCGATGCTCAAACGTAAGGGGAAATGAGTACAGATACAATATCATGGAGCATCATATAACAAAGTAACACTAATAAATATATAAAAGTAAGTTCATAAGAAAACAGCCTACACTTGCCAGTTTTGTGGGTCTCTTGACAATAGAAAAATAATTATTAGAAAGATTTTTTATTCACTAATTTATTAATTAATTAATTTTTTTATTCACTAGCGTTATTTTGTTATATGATGCTTTATGTTATTTGTGTGTACTCATTTCACCTTGCGCTTGAACCTAGGCCTTCAGTCCGTACGCTGATCACTCAGAAGCATTGTTTCATTACTGAAACGAGACAGGGTAAATTATCACGAGATTGATAGTACACTGTCTGTAAGTAAATTTACACTTTATGGAAGAACTTTTCCAGTTGCAGCTGATCTTGTAATTTTTTTTTATTTAAAAAGCAGCAGTTAATCACGTGATTTAAAAAATGTTTAACCTTTTCTAACAACTTTACCGCTGACCTATGAATATGATAACATTTCACTTTTAAGCCCCTTGCACAATGCTAGGCAACAGGCAATAGGAACAGGGAACAGAAATGAAAATCCTTGTATCTATGCAGAATGGACGATGACACAGGCAATAGACACAGAATTTCCGTCACGTTAAAAATTCTGTGCCTATTGCCTGTTGCCAACCAATCTTAGCGTTTAAATTTTTTAAGTTTGTATTGACGAATTTTTTGTTATTTCCTATTGCCTGGCATTGTGCAAGGGCCTTTATTTATGCGTTGTTGACGATTAAATTTAAGATTATTGAGAAATGTTACACTGAAGATGGTCTAAACTGAGACAGAAACGTTTGTATTGTGTTTTGTTTTAAGTTATTAAATATGTTATTATTTATGATTCGCTATAAGATCTGCGTTTTGCTCTTATTTGTTTTAAGTTTCAAAAAGATCGTATATCTGGTAAACGTTATTCGATCATGACTTAAAATAATATTTTTTTTTAATCTATATTTATATTTCTTATTACACTTTATGTATTTTCTTTTAAGTATTGAATTATTTAAATATCTTATTGTTATAGTAAATTTCTCTTAAACAATTTATTACTTCTGATTGTGAGTAACTGGACAAAACTTCGAAAAATTCTGTAAGTGCTTTATTTTATAATTTTAATTAACGAAAGATATCTAATCAAGAACGGATTGTTTAAAAAATAATTTTTGTATTTCAAAATGCAGTTCACTTTTGTATTTGTTTAAATTTTCATATGTTGATAGTCTTGGCAAAAGTTCTATCTATTATCAAAATTTTCTGTAAGGTGGTACTTTTAATAGGAGTAACATGTAATTTTTAGTACAAGAAAGAATTATTTCTCTCACCATCCGTTCAAATATAAAGTTAATATTATACGAAATCTTGTGGACCGTGCCATTCTTTTGTCAGATACTCGTTTCCATGAAGCAAATATTGCAATAGTAAGGGAGATACTAATTAACAATTGTTTTCCGAGGAATGTCGTTGGCAAATTTATTAATGTTAGACTTGGTGAATTGCGGAAACGTGACGACCCAGTTAGTGATACGACAACTGAGGATGGTGTGTCTCGGGATATAGAAAATTCCGTAACTATCCCGTATATTAGAGGCCTTAGCGCGAATGTCAGCCGGACAATGAGAGGTGTCAAATTTAAGACACTTCTTACTGTCCCAAAGAGATTGGATGGCATTATTAGGAAAGGCAAGGATAGACTACCGTATCAGACAGACCGAACTTGTGTACAAGATTGATTGTGCTAACTGCAATTCTTGCTATATTGGGCAAACTAAAAGGCACCTAGAGACACGCTTAAAAGAACATCAAAATGATATTAGGAAAGATGTTAGCAAGCACTCTGTGGTTTCTAAACATCGTCTCACATATAATCATAATTTCACGTGGCATAATCCGAGGATTTTATATAAAGAAAGCCATTATAAAAAAAGAGAAATCTCGGAGATGTTTTTCATTAAGAAGTGTAAGCGCACAGTCAATCTTCAAAAAGACACCGAAAATTTACCGGCTGTTTACGATCGTGTTATTAATGCTGCCTAAACTATGCTTTTTGACCGCTGCCTTGTTATTTTAAGAACCCGTTATATTCCGTTTTATCGATGTGTTTCTAAGTTTTATTATTGTGACTTTGACTGTTGTAACGTTCGGACGCATTTGACAAGATGTTCGGTTTCATCTATCTCTCGACTAACTGTATCTTTTACTTCTGCTTTTGTCGACGCATAAAACATGTAAGTCATTTTTTAGCATCTTTATCGCTATATTTCATGCTTTTATGTTACATCTCGGTAATCACTTTTTAGCTTTATGAAGCATGATGTAATTTGGGAGCTATATTAGGCGACATGGGATGTATATGCGTTGAGTGCTGGCAATAATTATTGTTATATTCCCTCACTTGAAAAGGGCCAGATGTTGGCCGAAACGTTGTGAGATTTAATAAAATAGAGGAATTTTGGCCAGTTGGGTCGCTTAAATTTATCTTATTAAAGAATTATTTCTATTAGATATTACAATACGCAAAAATATGTATTGCACACGACGCGCACAAAGGCTAATCGCCGCCGCTACGGAGCGGCGCGGCGGCGGGGCAGCCTTCGCGAGCGTCACGTCGTGTGCAATATTCTTATGCATCGTAATAATAGAAATAATTTTTTTTGCTAAAAATCATTTGTTACTCCTGTCAGAAGTACCTCCTTATAGAAAATTTTGATAACGGATAGAACTTTCGCCAAGACATAACCATTATCAACATATAAAAATTCAAACAAGTACAAAAAATAAACTGTACTTTACAAAAATACGAAAATTATTTTTTAAACAATCCGTTTTGTTAGATGTTTAGATTACGGAAACGTAGGGAAGGAATGCCTTATTTATCTTTGCAAATGACAAATTTCCTGATGTTTTGAAAAATTAGTGGTCCTGAAAAGGACTGTTTTGCAGTGAATTGCTTGCTCTGAAAAAAGCCGCTGTTAAGCCCTAAAAAAGACTGTTACACATGAAATGGATAAAAATACAAATATCTGTCCAAACTGTCGATGGACCGATGCTTCAATGCGTACGAGAGAATTTAATTCTTCGTGCGGAAGCATGCATTGTGGTGCGCGCGGGGCTTATTTTAAAAATTTAATTTAAAAACTCATTTTCAGGATTAAGAAACTGTTCTTTTTAGGGCTAGCAACTTCATGCGTAGCAGTCCTTTCCAGGATGAAACCGGTTCTTTTCAGAATTAGCAGCTCACTGCAAAACAGTCCTTATCAGGGCTATTAATATTTCAAAACAACAGGAAACTTTCTATTCGCAAATATAAATAAAACATTTTTTCTCTACGTTCCCCTAATCTTCAAAATATTAAATATAGAAAATTCCTGTTTAATATTATAAGGAGAGGATAAATCTTTTTGAAACTTAAGGCAAATTAAAGGAAAACGTTGATCTTACAGCGAATAATAAATTATAACGCATTTAATAACTTAAAACAAAATACAATACAAACGCTTTGGCCTTAGTTTAGACCCTCTTTATTGTAATATTTTACAATAATCTTAAATCGAATCGTTAACAACTCATAAATAAATATGAAATGTTATCATATTCGTAATACGTATGATTAAACATAAAGTAAATGCGGTCTTTTAAATCAAATAAAATGTTGTTAGCTGCAATTCGTATAAGTTTTTTTATGTTAAATTTACTTACCCGAAAGTGTAATATCAGTGTCATGATGATATACCGTCTAGTTTCAGTAACGAAACAATGCTTATGAGTTAATATCAGTGTACGGACTGAAGGCCTAGACTTAAGCGTAAGGTGAAATGAGTACAGAGAAATATCATAAGGCATCATATAACAGAGTAACACTCGTAAATAAATACAAATCAGTTAATAAATAAAACAGACTACAGATGTCAATTGTGTGGAAGTTTCTCGACAATAGGAGAATAATCATTAGAAAGGTTTTTTATTTACTAGTTTATTTATTTTCTTTATATTTTTTTATTTACTAATGTTATTTTGTTATATGATACTTCATGACATTTGTATGTACTCATTTCACCTTGTGCATCAGCCTAAGCCTTCAATCCGTGCACTGATCTTAACTCATAAGCATTGTTTTATCACTGAAACCAGACACGGTAGATTATCACGAGATTGATGTTATACCGTCTGCTAAGTGAATTTTACATCTTTATGAAAAAAATTATACGAATTACAGCTAACTTTTCAATTTCACTTTATTTAAAAGGCAGCAGTTATTACGTAATTTACCTTATGTTCAACCTTTTCCAACAACTTTACCGCTGACCAATGTTTTATGAATACGATAACATTTCACTTTTATTTATGCGTCTAAACTAACAATAAGACAGAAACGTTTGTATTTTATTTTGTTTTAAGTTATTAAACGTGTTATTATTTATTATTCGCTATAAATATTAATATTGTTCGCTCTGTGGTTTGCTCTTATTTGCCTTAGGTTTTAAAAAGATTGTACATCTGGACAGCGTTATTCATGACTTAGGATAAATCTCTTTTTCATAAAAAAAAATTTTTTTTATTTTTGAATACTTTAGCTTTTAATAATATTTTTTATGTATTTCCTTTTAAATACGAAATTATTTAAATATCTAATTGTTACAGTAAATTCCCCTTAAAAAATTTATTACTTCTGAGTAACTGGGCAAACCTCCTAGAAAGATTCAATAAGTACTTTGTGTTATAATTTAAATTAAGTTAACGCAAAGATATTTAACGAAACGGATTGTTTAGAAAATAATTTTTGTTCTGTAAAATTTTGTATTGTAAGATACACAGTATAATTTTTTGTATTTGTTTTAATTTTCATATGTTAATAATAGTTATGTCTTGGCGAAAGTTTTATCCGTTATCAAAATTTTCTGCAATAAGGTACTTCTGACAAGAGTAAAAAGTGATTTTTAGTCCAAAAAAAAATTATTTCTATTATTACAATGCGTAAGAATATTGCATGCGACGCGCGCGAAGGCATAGCGCGGCCGCCGCGGCCGGCCGCGCGTCGTGCCGCCGTGCCGCCAATAATGGGATTAGAGAATATGGTATCAACAGAGAATAAGTTATAAGATACAATTTAAAAAAAGACGTTTATAAATTACAATTATTATTGTGTCTATATTGGTGTGCTTAAATCCAGTGGTACAAAACTAAACTCATTATTTGTAACGCCAATACTATTACAACTTAAGGAGATTAGCGCGTTTGACGAAATATAAGACAAGTCAATAATACAAACATAATAAGAAAGTTAATTATATCAACAACATATAGAAAAAATTTATTAACTTCTACCGTTCCGTTTTGAAGATATTTGTTTTAAAAGTTACAGAAATGTATATACAATAGATATACCCTTTATGTAAAATCATATTATGTATCTCTGCTCCTGTACGGTAAAAATTAGGAAAATTTTTATGTTACACTTCTGTGACATCGAGAATTGCAATCACGTTTTTTAATATTTTAAGTTTGAATTATTTTTCTATTTTTAAATAATTTATTTAAACAATATCAAGTATAAAAATGGGACAAAATTACGATTTTACGCTTTCTCTGGTCGCAATGATAACATGTTATTTATGAATCATTTCTAAGACTAGCTTTACACTGTTTAATCATGAAAACAAAATTTTATATATATAGGACATCGCGCCAACCTCCTTAAATCACAAATCAGAATGCTTTCTTGATAAAAAAAAACTTTGATGCATCATAGCAATAACTAACGCAGTGACAATAAACTAATTCTTTCATAATTTTGCATAAATTAATAGTTTTTGCTATAAAACATTTTTATCTGAATAATTATGAAAGAATCACATAAGTAAATCTTACATATAAAAAAATAGATTATTTAAAAATATAAAATTATGCTCAGTAAGAAACTTGACTTCAAAAAGAAGATAAGTAAACTTCTGATAAAATTAACGAAATGCAATGAAAAGAAAGAAAGAATTAAGAAAGAATCCTCTTTTCTTGTTATTACTGATTAAATAAATAATTTTAATTTACTTTTACACAAATCACAATATCTTGGCGGTTGTCATAGCCTCTTATAGATTTTCTTATTTAAATCTCGTTGATTATATACATTGATTTTTTAATAATTTTGTTTTTATTTATTTTTTTCATACACATGCATTTGCACTTGAATTATTTTTAATATATTAATTTTATCTTTGCTCCTTATGCGTTGAAGGCTAATTAAACATTAACATTTACGAGTCATTGTATATTTATTGTATTTAATATAAATAATTGTAGATAAGTTTTAAATAATAAACACATTTTTCTTTGCTCGTATCTTTTAGTCTTGGTTTTTCCTTGGTTTTTGTTTATACTTACAATTTTTGAATACAATTAATTACAATTTGTTAAATAAACGAGCGGTATCTATATATTCTTTTATTATATTAGTGTTTTTTGAAACATATATATTTAAAATGATGAAAAAGCCAATGACCTACGTCATATATATTTCAATATATACGTAACTAAAACTGAAATTATAATATATGTACATGTGTAGACAGTAAAACATAATAAACAGATTTGTGGTTAATAACAAAAATAGATTCAATAATAAACCTATAACCTAATAGACTACAACGCAAGACTAACATAACTCACATTGGTTTATTGAAATCTTATGCATTACAATTTTTGATTAAATATGAATATATGATAGGTCAATGGGAAACACTTTCAATTAAATAAATACTTAATTTGGGTGTTAATTAAAATCTTATTTGTTCCAAATATAAATAAAATTTAAACTCAGGTTGGTTAGATGCTTATTAAATATTAATATGATCCATATATGCGCCTGGACAAGTTAAATCCAATAGCAAGATTTTATTTAAATTTAATTTTGATTCATATTTGGAATATATTTAACTTTAATTACTTTTATATTCCATATTTGGTTTTTATTTGAGTTTAATTTTGTTCATATAAATGACTAATGTGAACCATATTCAAAACATATATAACTTTTTTTCGCGGGATAAAACGCGATTTCCATCAAGCGTGCATCTATTTTTTGTTTGACAATTATTATATTGTCACATCAATATAATTCACAATTGAAAATGAAAGAAATAGTTCGCTCGGGAATCTTAAACCCGCCTGTAATTTCTATATTACCGATTTTCTTTTGAAGCACTAATCTTTTTATTGGCTTTACAGAATACAAAATCCTTTTCCACAGTTAATGTATATGCACTAATGCTTTCAACGTCGCACGATTTTATGCCGAGAATGAAAATAATTTCAGAAATGCAGGTTTTTGTTACCTAGTCTCTTGTCAACTTCATGACAACATTTGCTTCATATAAACATTCTACAATTTGTTGTTACAAAATGAGACCCACCTCGGGAGCGGATAACATGAAGAAATAACATACCGTTCTCAGAATTAAGCTCCGACATCTAACAAAAAAATTTAGTGCTTTAAAAGATTATATAACCTATAATCTTGTCTATCCTTGTCTATATCATTGTCTATACAAAAACAGATATAGAATTTGGTCGGTAATACAGATGGCTTTAGGATCCCCTTAAGGGAGGACACCACGGTAACTGCCCATTTTCGACTACTTTCTTTGGTATTTTTTTTTTTAGGAAAGAATAAAATATATGGTCAAAAGAAGTTATGAGCTTTATCACATATATATTAAAGTATGTAAAAAAAATTTTTATTTCTAAAAAAGATACAAAATGGCGGTGCATGAGTCGCTATAGCACTAGTGGTTTTCAGCAAACCCTCTCCGCGGCACGCAGCAGAACTCAAACAATTTTCATCCGATTGACTTGAAATTTTAACTGTAGCTTCTCAGATGAATTTAACAGTCAAGTACAACGGGAAATTAAAAAATATATAAAACAAAAAAATAGAGGCGAGTTTGAATAGAAAGTTATAATTTTCGACCATAATTTTTCGTATAAAAAGTGATATATTTTTTACAAATTTTAATTAATCGAAAAATGCGCTCGTACTTGACTGTTAAATTCATCTGAGAAGCTACAGTTAAAATTTCAAGTCGATCGGATAAAAATTGTTTGAGTTCTGCTGCGTGCCGCGGAGAGGGTTTACTAGTGCTATAGCGACTCATGCACCGCCATTTTGTAGAAATAAAAATTTTTTTTACGTACTTTAATATATGTGTGATAAAACTTATAACTTTTTTTGACCATATATTTTATTCTTTTCTAAAAAAAAGAAGGCAGTCGAAAATGGGAAGTTACCGTGGTGTCCTCCCTTAAGGGAATCCTGCAGTGACAGGCAAACTCCAACGTGAAAGCGCCACGATCTAGCACGGAACTAAAAATAGTCGATAATTTCGATCGTTTATTATGTTTTCTGTGTTACCGTGCTATACCTGTCCTTGTCTAACGGATACTTTTACGATATATCTGTCCTTGTCAGATTGCAGCAGCGCCATCTCTGAGAAAATCCGGCAACTATTGTATACACGCCATACTGCTCTTCTTGTCATTCCGCATGTATATTTGCATGTATAAAAGTTAAACCAATGACACTTTTTTTCTAGACTTCTATCGTAGTTGTAATTGCACGATATTGTTCTTCAATGTTTTCCCTACAGGGCCAGATTCTCATTTTGTATATATAAACTGCAGTATTTTTGTATAACCAAATATTGTCGTCAGTGACAGCTGTATATGCCCAAATTTTTAATTTTTTTTTTGTTTTGGAAGTTAAAACCGATCTAGCCCTCTACATTTTTGTGCGTACTCTAATTCTAGACTAAATGTTTGCAATTCCGTAAAGCCAATTAAAAGTGGTATGCTTTTAACTAAATGTCGGTAAATCATACGACTGCAGGATCCCCTTAAGGGGATCCTGAACCGAAGGCCAAACTTCGACGATGTCGCTGTTTTACCGACAAAATTACCGACAAACTCTATATCTGCCTTGTAATAGACAAGGATAGCACCTATATTTCACGCATACATACGCACGACACACATCCGACACACGTACTCATCCTATGCTTTTATTAGACTTGCAATCTTGATTTCAAGGGTTCAATAATGTTGTGTCGTGTTTTGTGATCCAGGGAAACTTGTTTTCACGTTCGTACAAACGGTATATCTTTTATATGAAGCACATCTTGTGATGAATTGACAGGTCGTCTGCCAACTGGAGACGCCATATTGAGGTAAATGTAGATAAGAAAATCTGTAGTTTCGTAACTTTTTCTCGTTTTCCATATAAAATGAGATTTTCCCTGAATCATTGATGTATGTACTGCAATCCTGGAGAAGCATTTTCAATTCTGTCAAGTTAACGCGACGCTGTATGAGTAGAGACTTTTGTCGGTAAAACAGACGGGTTCAGGATCCCCTTAAGGGGATCCTGCAGTGACAGGCAAACTCTAACGTGAAAGCGCCACGATCTAGCACGGAACTAAAAATAATCGATAATTTCGATTGTTTACTATGTTTTCTGTGTTACCGTGCTATACCTGTCCTTGTTCCTGTCCTTGTCTAACGGATACCTATACGATATATCTGTCTTTGTCAGATTGCAGCAGTGCCATCTCTGACAAGATCCGGCAACTACTGTTGCACGCGACACTGCTCTTCTTGTCATTCTGCATCCGTATTTGCATTACTAAAATAATTTTTTAATGGATCTTTTTTTGTACGCATTGAATCTTATTTCTACTTGCACGATATTATTCCTACATGTTTATCCAATGTTACATGATAAACATTATGTATGTATAAAATGCAGAATTTTTGTTTTAAACAAATATTGTCGTCGGGTGACAGCTGTATGTGCCCAAATAAGTAATATTTTTAATTTTTTGGTGTTTTTGATATAAAATCGCGGTTGTGTAACATAAATTTTTGTGCGTACTTTAATTATGTAAAAGATTTTTGCAATTTTATAAAGCCAATTAAAAGATCCATTAAAAAACGATAATGTCGGTAATTCATACGACTGCAGGATCCCCTTAAAGAAGGCATGTAAAAGATTTAATTGTTACTGCTTTTCCGCGATACTGGTTGGTTCCCTCGCTTGGCTCACTTCGTAGGTCAGAAAATTCTACTTCTGGTGACTTTGTCAACATAAAACATATTGATTGTTAAAATTGAGCACTAACTCAAAACTGCGAGAGTAATTGTCAGCGCGAGAATCGTGTTTTGAGAACTCATAAATGACAGATTATTATAATTGATTTTATTGAAGTCATTTTGATGCGTGATGTTAAATAAATGCAAAGATTAATGTATTCAAAATATATAATAATCGAGAATATAATAAGTGGCGCTCGTTTTGTAGTCTCAGTTAATGTTAAATTATATCAGATATGAGTTTGTAACGTACTGTCGAGCGTATTAGCTATAAGAATAAATTTACTAGCAATAATTCCATTTTAAAGCGCTGCGATCGAATTGACAACGTTAAAAAATTCTTTTTTTCTCTTGCTAATAAATCTGCAAGACAAGAGCGCGAAATTCACGGCAATAAGCTTGTTTATAAAAAATTTGGTAAGCAAAATAAATATCTAATATATTTGGGGAATAAGCAACAGAGAATGTTTTGTAATTTTTAAGGCCCATATTCTGATCTCTCTTTTATCGATAAAAGCGCTTTTTTATTTCTGAGATGCTATAGTAGTTTATGTTACATTATATATATAGCATTGTAAGCCTCGGAGAAAATTTTGGTATAGGAAAAATTGTTTCAAAATTAAGGCCGGAATCTGACATTTGCGGGACAATAATTCGCCGCGCCGGAAGAACAATGACACAACTGCAAAAAATGTAATTTTACAGGAGAACAAAAAAACAAATATTACTTAAATAAAATTATATTAAACAAAGAATTTATAAGTGTGCAATTAGATTGGTACTAAAGCAATTATTAGCGTACTAAGGTTTTAACTCTTTAGTGCCTGATGTGCCATATTTGTTCACTTTTGACTGCTCCCAAAACTCGTCAATCTGTAATGTAGATAATTTATCGTGCCAGTTCCATTTATCAATCCCAAATAAAGCTGTAAGTACTAAAAAATCCTGCTCCGTGTTGCTTGAAATCGCCAGAAATCAAATATGGCGAGAGCATCTCCTACGCAAAGCACGATCCGACGGCCGAAAGTTTCCACTATATGTGCTATATTTTTTACAATCAGAAAATTCTACTTCTGGTGACTTTTTCAACATAAAACCTATTGATTGTTAAAATTGAGCACTATTTTAGTAAAATTTCAAGAGGGCACTATTTTGACTCGCCGGGTTCTGGGTCTCGGACTTAAAGGGTTAATTTCTGTGTCAATCGGAAAATTCTATTTCCGGTGATTTTTTCAATATAAAACCTATTGATTGTTAAAATTGAGCACTATTTTAGTAACATTTCAAGAGGGCACAATTTTGACTCACCGGGATCTGGGTCTCGGACTTAAAGGGTTACCATAAATTACCCCTCCCCTTTCAATTATGTCATTGTTCTTCTGAAATGGATAATTGGCATTCAACATTTTGTTTAATTAATTTTTTTTTATTGAATTTGTTCCATTGGATGTCTATGATATTTCTGGAACCCGTGATGCATCTAACTATAATAAGAATGACTAAATTTTACAGTTGTGTCACTGTGCTTCCGGAGCGGCGAATTATGTTCCGCAGGTTGTGTTGAATCACCCTGTAAATATATTTATTACAAAACCTGCTTGGGTGCGACTACAAACGCTGATAACCTTGACATTTATATTTTATTGTTTACCGTTTACGTTGTCTACCCAACAGTTACTGAGGTTTTTCAGTAAAAACTAATGCGGCAAAATGCGGGTTGTAACGTGCGCAGTACCAATAAAATGTAAATCGGGCTGTAAAAGTCAGAGATAGGTATTCCTATAAGATATTGTATGATTAACGTATAATGTACGTACTTAATTAGAAACATGGGTATTTATCTTTAATTTAATTAATTGTTACTAATGTTTAGAACAAATTTACAAAATATTCTTAGAATTCAATCAGTGTAAATATTATTTGTGTATAGAATGTATAATCCATATTTGAAACTAAATTAACATAAGAAACTATATATTTAACAATGTTTTTTACGCTTGAGATCGCAAATTAAAACAAGAAAACTATTCTTAATAACAATATTAATTTAAACAAAATAAACAAAATATTAATTTAAATATGTATTCGTTATAATGTGTTCATTTTCAACGTGTGTTTTCGAGTAAAAATTTTATACTTATATATAATTATAAGTGAAAAATGTCCAGTGTTATGTTTTCTTTTTCTTAAAATATATTTTTTGTTTATTGTATGATAAGAAAAATAATAAGGAGAAAAGAAGTAATTACAAAAACAACTTTTGCATTTTTTTACAAGTAAAATTATGATTAGATCGTACAATATTTTATACATAAATATATATCACTTCCGCTTCCGGGTGAGTAAAAGCTTGCATGCTTGATTGTTGCTCTCTGCTTTGGAATAGTTTCTGTTTTATCCTTGCCCCTAGCGGGGCAGATTCTTGCAGATACTGGCCTAGCCAAAAAAGGGCCTTCCTCTGCTCTGAGAAAGGACCTTTCATCTCTCTGCATTGTCTGTAGATTTAACATTACACTCAGCCTAACCTATAATCACCTATACGACAACCGTGACAGGAAAAACTGCCCGTCAGCGTGACTCGCGCAGGCGCTCTCCTCCCGGAGAAACCTAGCCCATGAACTGACCTATGACGCTGTGAACGAAATAACCTACCTTCATAAAGTAATAAATGGCAAGTATTATAATAAATTACAAAAATATTTCGTTATTTATATGTAAGTTTAAATGAACTACTTATATTTTGAAATAGATGTTTCTTTATACTTTTCTTTTACATATTCTAGAGACTATAAGGAAATATCCACCTCTACCTATGTTAAATCAAATTTGCACCAAAGAAATAGACTTACCAACAACGAACATTCGCGTGCCAGAGGGAACATTAATAACTATACCGGTGCTTGGGCTGCATCGAGATCCAATGATATATCTAAATCCAGATAAATTTTATCCGAACGTTTCAGCGCGGACGTGGTAGCAGAAAGGCATCCTTATGCCTTTTTACCATTCAGAGAAGGTCCCCGAATCTGCATCGGTATAAGAATATAAATTAATTTATTAAAGCTTACAATGAGTTATTACGAAAATGTTTCGCAAACGTTATGGCATTGATATTAATCCTATATAAGAAGGATGAGTAAATATTTATTTGATTGATAAGAAAAACTTGATAAAATCTATAATAAGTTACTACGCAAACGTTTCATGTATTTATATAAAAAACTACCACATTCATAAGAACACCAAAACCGGAAACAATATTCGTCACAGGGGTCATAATGATAACGGAATTAAAATCGTACCTAAATTCACTTTTAGGAAACGACAACAAATACCAAATGACCACAATGAGATCAGGACACATAGTCAAAATCATTCCTATCGATGTCGATACATACAAAGCAATTAGAAAAGGATTTACCGACAAAAACATAAGTCACTATACCTACAGACTAAAGCACGAAAGGGCTTACAGAGCAGTAATAAGAGGGCTGCATCATACAGAGGAAAAGGATCTTATCAAATCAGAATTAGAGAACCATGGTCACGAGGTCAGAAACGTAACCAACTTGTTACATAGAGCTACAAAAAAACCGCTTTCCCTATTCTACGTTGACCTTGAACTTAAACCAAACAACAAAGACATCTTTAACTTAAGAGTCATAAACAAACACAATCGTCACCATAGAACCCCCACGAATAAAAAAAGACGTGGTACAATGTAAAAGATGCCAGCGCTTCGGGCACACAAAAAATCATTGTGGCAGACCATTTAAGTGCGTCAAATGTGCTAAAGATCATCCAACTTCGACATGCAAGAAAACCTCAGAGACAGCTGCAACGTGCATAAACTGCCAAGGAAACCACCCTGCAAGTTATAAAGGTTGAACAAAATACAAGGAGTATAAAAACCAATTTATTTCTAAAAACATACAGAAAAATGCCAATAAAAACAACACGAAACGAAAATCAAGTAAACGTCTCTCTAAGTCAAAATACAACTTACTCGCAAGTAGCAAATCAAAACAAAGACATACATAAGTACACAAAGAGCACCAGGTATCTCACAAGACCAAAACATGACCGACACAGCGCAAGTAATAGAAAGAGCTATTAGCAGAATCAAAACACTAATGGAAAAAATGACAGACAAAATGATGGATCGAGTGATTCAGATAGTCAACAGCGTATTACACTATAAAAAATAAATCAAGTTCTAAGAATAGCGCAATGGAACGCCAACGGCCTGTCAGATAAAAAACAGGACATAGAAATATTCATAAAACTAACAAAATTGATGTTACGTTAATATCTGAAGTGAGATTCACCGATGAAAATTACTTCAAACTAAGAGGCTACGCATGCTACTTCACTAACCACCCCTCAGGCAAAGCCCAAGGTGGGACAGGCATACTAATAAGAAACACGATTAAACACTACTTAATACAGGGCCACGGAAAAGAATTCCTACAAGCTACATCAATAGTAGTCGAAAGAACAAATGGTCCAATTACAATATCAGCTATCTACTGTCCGCCAAAGCACACAGTCAGCGAGGAACAATTCAGCGAATACTTCTCAGGCCTGGGCTCAAGATTTATAGCCGGAGGAGATTTGAATGCAAAACATTAATATTGAGGCTCTAGGCTTACTTTACCAAGAGGCAGACAACTTATTAACGCAATATGAAATAACGGTCTACATTGCCACTCCACCGGCAAACCAACATACTGGCCTACTGACACAAATAAGAAGCCCGACATGCTGGACTTTTTTATATCCAAAGGCATCCCTGACAACTATAGCGAAATAACACCTTGTTCGGACTTGAGCTCGGATCACTCCTCCATTATATTAACAATAAGCACTTCAGTAATCAAGAAGGACACCATGTACCTATTACAAACCGACACACAGATTTGGAGTTTTTCCAACCACATATAAACAATAATATAGAACTCAGAATGCCGCTCAAAACAAAAAAGGATATTGAAGAAAGAGTAGAATTATTTAATAAAATTATTCATTCAGCCGCCTGTAAATCAACTCCCACAATAAGGAAACAAGACTCGCCAAATGACACATAGCCCATAGCAATTAAGAACAAGATAGAAGAGAGACGCAAACACAGACAAAGATAGCAGCGCTTTAGATTGCCACAAGACAAACTAAAATTCAATCAATGTTTGCAAAAACTTAAACAAGTAATAAGACATCACAAAGAAGAAACACTGCAACGCTGCCTAGGAAACTTATCTCACACCAAGAACAATAACTACTCACTATACAAGGTAACAAAGAACTTTCGACGCCCAACAAGCCACGTGCCACCTCTGCAAACTGATGACGGTAAATGGGCAAGGAGTGACCAGGAGAAGGCCGACCTTTTTGCTTCACACCTCGAGCAAAGATTTTGTCCACTCCAAGAAGACAACGAAGAAGATAAATCTGAAATCATCAACTTCCTTCAATCGCCTCTACAAATAAATATGCCCATAAAACCAATAAGCCCCAAAGTAACCCAGAGAGTCATCTCATCTTTTGACTCCAAAAAAGCACCAGACTACGATCTCATCACAGCATCCATACTGAAAAGAATACCAAGCAACGCTATAATGCTAATCACAAACATCTTCAACGCAATACTAAGAACAGGCTTTTATTCTGGGCAGTGGAAGATAGCGCAAATTATTTTAATCCCCAAACCAGCAAAAATCTGAATGATCCCAAATCTTACAGGCCAATAAGCCTCTTTCCAGTACTCTCTAAAGTCTTTGAGAAGCTATTACTGACTCTTACGAGGCCATACTTATCCCACATAATACCAAACCACCAGTTTGGTTTCAGAGAAAAACATAGCACTATAGAACAAGTGCATAAAGTAGTCAATGACATCAGCAAAGCACTTGAAACAAAAAATACTATACTGCAGTCTTCTTGGACATCAGCCAAGCGTTCGACAAAGTATGGAATAAAAATTGTTTTTTAAAAGCAAGAATATGTTTCCACATCTTTCTATTTAATCCTAAGATCATACTTTCAAAACAGATGCTTTGAAGTCAAATTCAACGAATGCATTTCCAAACTACTCTCAATAAACGCAGGAGTCCCGCAAGGAAGCATACTAGGACCATTGCTCTATCTAATATACACGGCTGATCTCCCTGTCAATAGAAAAACCATGACTGCTACTTACGGAGACGATACAGTTATTTTCACAGCTTATGAGAATCCTGACTCTGCCTCAAAAACCTTACAAAAAAGCCTAACAAAAATGGAAGGATGGTACAAGAAATGGCAAACAAAAGCCAATCAAACAAAATCAGTACAGGTCCCTTACACATTAAGAGAAAAAACCTGTCTTCCAGTCCAACTATACGGCCAAGAAATACCACAGGCAAATGATGCCAAATATCTAGAGATACACATAGACCGCAGACTCACCTGGAGAAAACACATATGGACAAAGAGGATGCAATAAGATGCACAACTAAGAAACATGTACTGGCTAACAGGAAGAAAATTAAACCTGTCAATCGACAGTAAGATAGCAATCTATAAAACAATACTCAAGCCAGTCTGGACATATGGCATCCAGCTGTGTGGATGCCATATTCAAAGTGTGTGTGTGCGAACGATGGCTTCAATAAAACTAGTATCGTTCGAGAAGGAACTGAAGAAGAATCCCGAATTAAAAGAAGCAGATATACAAATGTTTAGAGAATGGTGCGAAAAGCAGCCTCATTTGCCCAAGATATCAGACAGCGAATTAGCATTGTTCTTGCATAGCAATTATTATCGACTCGAACCGACGAAAACTACTATCGATACTTTTTACACAGTTAGGACTCAGGTACCAGAGTTCTTCTGCAATCGAGATCCTAATAACAATAAGGAACTCAAAAAAGCATTCGAAACGGTAACCGCCCAAATTATTGAAGGAACTACTAAAGAAGGCTATAAAATTATTTATGGAGGACTCCTAGACAGCAAATAAAGCACCATCTAGCCAAGTGGCGGGAATACCTTTTGCAGGAGGAAAAGAAACCATCAGATGCTGTCGGAAAAGAGAGCACTTGGACAGGTAGGAGACAACTAAAACCTGCCGCCAGGCCAAGATTCTGATGAGAAATATCAGACCAATTAGGGCTAAAGAACTACTGGCGCTAAGCAGAGACTGAGAGTGGCAGTGGGACTGCTTACAGGCCACTCCGCCTTAACTACTCAGACACACTTATTTAATCTCGGACTCGAGGAACGAAAGGAGTGCCGCTTATGCGGGGACGAGAAAGAAGATAGCGTGCATATATTGTGTCATTGTCCGGCACTTATATGCAAAAGATACAAAACCTGGGGACAAATGTATCTAAGTTCCCATGATTTAGAAGGAGCAAGGGTGACAGAACTAATAAATCTGGTACTTATAGGGTCTAGACTGGCTCCAAACACCTAGCTAAATAAAAGAGTGGGGGAATACAAAGGATCAGAAAGATCTAGGTGTTGTCGGAGATTCTAGTAAGACCACCCACATATTACTACTACTATTAACTGAAGGAAAATTTAGTTTTCTGATTGTCTATGCGATTACAAGCAATCCTAACGACACTCAAATAATAAGTTTCCTTTACCAAATATTATATTTAATATGAAATGTATGCGCTGATTGATATGAACTATGGAGAATTAATTATTGAATACACGCCTATGTTCAAAATTTTTATAATTTATAAAATTTAGATATCCTTAATAATATCTATGGATACTTTAAAACAACGGACAACGGATATCAAGATAAAACGTCACTGTATTAAATTATTAAAGAAAACTTTAGCTTACCTATGCACAACAAAGACCAAATTATAACAGAACTTATAAAAAGCACTGAATACAATATCTATAAACTCTCCACCAATATCCGTATCACTACAAGGAATAGATTGACGCCCATAATAAACAACCTTTCAAATCATTCGTTTAAAATCCCCCCAATAGATCAAAAACTCATTAATGCATCGCGTACGACACGACGCTTTATAAGCGAAAATCCGAACATGATATTTATCAGAGCAGATAAAGGCAACGTCACCGTAGCCCTAGACAAGACCGATTACCTCGACAGCATGTTACGTTGCTAAAAGATTCCAGCACGTACATTGTCGTCAAAAAAGACTCTACGAAAACATTAATCAGAAATCTCTACGACTTGCTCGCAAAATGGAAAAAACACGAATACATTGATGAATATGCGTACAAAAGACTTAACTGCACTGATGGAGTACTATTGAGAGCCTATGGTGTGCCGAAAATCCACAAACAAGGGTTGTCCCTCAGAATAATAATATCGTCCATCCATAATAATACTCCATTACATGAATTAGCCACATTCCTACACAAAATCATTTACAAATCCACACCAACACCTGACAGCAACATATTTGACTGGTACCACAGCTTCCAATTAGTAGACAAGTTACAAGACAAACACATTCTTGACGGATTCAAACTAATTTCCTTAGATGTAGTATCATTTTTCACAAACATCCCAATAACCTTAGCCATCGAAAGCGTCACAAAGAGATGGACCTACATTGAAAACAATTGCACAATACCACGAGACGAGTTTCTGTCGGCGATCCGGTTTGTTCTCGAATCCACCTTCTTCATGTTTAATGGCGTTTACTATCGACAAACGTTCGGCACACTTATGGGATCTCCGCTCTCGGGGACCATTGCAGATATCACTCTACAAGATTTAGAGACGCGGGCGATTCGGATGCTTCCTATCTTCCTTCCGTTTTATCGTAGATACGTGGATGACATCGCGATGGCGGCACCCCCCCTCCATGTACAACATTATAATGCAAACCTTCAACTCCTTCCACCCAAGGTTACAGTTTACCATAGAGGAGGGAACCGACAACCGATTAAACGTTCTCGACGACATTAATTTTAACTAATAACCGTATAAAATTTGACTGGTACCGCAAACCCACATTCTCAGGGAGATATACCTACACCACAACTCCGGACACCCACTCTGCCAAAAAAAGGCACAGTCACAGGCCTCATCGATGAAACTTTCCGTCTCTCACATCCGGATTTCCACCAAAAGAACCTCGAATTCGTGATTACTATATTATTAACAAACGGTTATCCACTTCTATTCATCTTTAACATCCTACATAAACGCCAAAAAACTTTAATCGCGATCAACAATAGAAATAACGAAAATACAGACACAGACACTACCGACAACGAGTACATCAAACGCGAACATTTCTTCAACATCCCGTATATCCCTACAATCTCAGAACAATTTGATCTTATGGCTCGTGACTTACAATAAAAAATATCTTATACAACCATGAATAAATTAAGACAATTTATACGCGTACACAAAAATCCACTACCCGATGAAATAAGAAGCAAAGTAGTATATAAAATATCTTGCAACGATTGCAATGCCTCATACGTAGGGCAAATGAAAAGAAATCTAAAAACGCGAATCAATGAACAACATTTTAAGTTGCCCATGCTATTTATGGACTTTGTAACACAATAAATGCTGCAAATTATGTACAATTTATTGGTTTTTAAAAACTTCTTAACTTACATCCCGGGGTAAGTAATTACATGTTATATATACATATAAAAAATAACATTTGGAAAATAGTAGATATTTTGACCTTTATATGTTGTATAATAATAACGCAAATCAAATTGTGGAATAGATATTTTCTCCAGTTTAATTTAATTCAAATTAATATCTCTCTTCTATAAGCGAAAAAAGCGCTTTAAGAATTGCATTTAGATTCTTCGAGAAAGCTATATTTTTTTAAGTATCCACATTATCCACTATTACTTTCAAGAATTTGTAAATTCGGTTAAAGACAAAGAAGACAATGCGATATTATATCACATTCAATAATTAAAGGAACGCCATAATCGGTCGGGACTGGATCTTGGTTGGCCAATAAAATTATTTGTGAATTTAATGTACAATTCATCACTCTAGCAAACCACGCGCCGTTACTCCTAAAGACCCCATCTCCAGCGCCCTTCACCTCAAGCGTGGAGATACTCAAAGAACTGCCCCACTTCCCCGATTCACGAGAATCAGACCGCTGCTTCTCACCGATCTCCGAGGCGTTCACCGAAGAAACTCCTCGCTCTCCACTTCCGCGACACCACCATTACCTATCAAACATCCCCGCTTATTTCCGTCCTTACACGGACCCCGTTCCTCCGAGAACTTCCGTCCTCGGTCCTTACAACCTCGATTTGATCGAACTCCTTTCCTTTATAAACACAGCGAATCCTGAGGCCCCGATAGCAATCTATTCTCCAGATCACCATCATCCATATTTACTCCTGTTCCGTTCTCTTTATCCTTTATTTCCTACGTCCACCATACCATTCAAGTAGTAAACAAGTCTGCAGAGTCCGTTATTACAATAGATTGATTAGATAAATAATCATATATGTATATTGTCACGTCCTGTGGATTCCGCAATTTTATTTTTTCGTAAAAACCTTTTGTAAGAAGTTTTTCCAGAATTATCTTTGGAAACCAAAAAATATTTTTGAACAAAGGTTGTCGACCGGTTACTAATAATGGTGAAATCATCATTTCAGATATCAAAATCAATAGAATTATTGTGAAATTTGCTCACGCCGTATGTCAAGAGGTTCCTAAGGAAAATTTCCGAGAAAAACACTTCAACCTAGACAAAAACAATTAACGCGAGACAATAGAGACACTATTTCGAAACCTAACGTCTCCCGAGACGAAAACATAGTTTTTAGTCGATGACTAACAAAAAGTCATCGTCGAGAAAAATAAGATAAATCATAAAAATTGAAACATACCCTCATGATAATCTATTCCTAGAACCATGTATAAACCGCGACAGCAAGACACCATCAGCAGTAGTCCGAATACAGCAGTACGACAGTTTTGTCAGTCCAAATTTAAGCTATTATTACTCCGTCAGATTCAAACTGTAGTCGCGAGATAAATAAATTCCACGTGCGCAAAAAAAATCTGAGTGCCACATCGAGCCAGGGTGCCTAACGGAACCTGCCAACCACCTATAACACGAAGAGGTGCGCGACCGACGGCGTTAGACTACCTACACATACACACAAGCAACCCAGCAAGTATAGTAAATCTGCAAAATTTTGCTTTAATTACTTTCTCAGATTTATTTTCTCATATTGAAATTTTCCTTTTCTTTTTCTTTAAACCACTCGGATCGGGATCTGAGGAGATAAATTATAATTTCTCGACTTAAACATAACAACCATTTAGTGGACTTTCGAGCTCCACGCCGTAAGCCTTTAGCGGTGGCAATAAGCGGAAGAATGGAGCGAAACAGGCGGGCACGCGTCATAGAGCGACAACTCCTCAAGAATATCTAAATCGCACACGTCTTCCGCGACTCGGCCCGTTTCCGCTTCCTAGACTCTCTCTCGTATCAGGTATTTCCGGATACCCCCAATTTCTCTCCTTCTTCCGGCCCGTCCTATTTCCCTGTTTCTTCCGAGAAACTCGAGGAGTTCCAAAACAAGATTCCGTTCCTGGAACCTTCACTTTACACGCTCCGATTCCCCCCGCCCATCCCAAAGAACTGCGGAATTAATCACCTTTCCCAACTCAACTATAGAAATTCTTGAATGATCACCTTCACCCGCGTTCTCCACCTTGAGCGTGGAGATTCTCGAGCGACCATACTCCTCCGCATGTTCCATCTCTAGTGTGGAAATTGTCAACGAAATAATATAAGAATATAAAATTAAAACCTAAGCAATGTAAAAATTAATATAAATTTAAGAACAATATATAATTGCCGTTTAGGTTACTACTTATTCAGATCCATACACTCATTTACAATGAATACTAGCCAATTAAAGAAAGGATTATTTCTAAAAAGTTTATTCTTTATTTCCAATTTTTTTTTACTCCTCAAACTAAAGAAAGAGGTCTTTTACAAACAACCTTTAAATTAGTGTAACTTAGTAAATATTCAGAATAAGACCCATATTTATATGACATTTTTTGCTCAAAATGTCTTCAGAAATGAGCTCTGTAAGTGGCGGTAAATCCTCACCAAACACCCTGTATAATGTGTTAATTTTATGTAACATAATAAGATATAGTATAATTATAAACAACTAATAATATACAGAAAGTGCGAATATTGTGAGATTCTCAAAAATGTTGATATGCCGCCGCAAGTTGAGACCCAGATACGAGTGACTCGAGAATGAAATTTCATCATCACGATCTAGAAATGGATAGACGAATATATACGACACGATATTAAAACAAATACTTATGCATTATCTTACGTACGTTTCTTAATTCTAGTGCGCTTCTACCCCTAGGGGCCCGGCCACACAAAAAACTTAATCAATAAGACGTAAGCAGTAAGGAAATAAACGGCCGTGGCACACACAAAAATTTGAGCAGTAAGACCTAAGCAGTAAAACCTAAGCAGTAAGGAAATCAACAGTATATGGATTCGCTAGCGCTTACGTTTATGCTTTAAGGTCTTGACTGTGATTGCTTACTGTTCAAGTTTTATTGCTTAAGTTTTTTTGTGTGCCATGGCTCAAACAGTTTAAATTTGCTACCGCTTATATTATGTCTTAAGTTCTTGACTGTGATTGGCTGCTTTGCTTACTGCTTAAGTTTCATCGTGTGCCATGGCTTTTAATAGCACATGTGCTGCAGCTCGTTTTCGAATCGAATAGGTTCACATTTTGGAGCGAGTATTGTATTTTGGTGGGAGATATCTTTGAATTGGCTTTACAGAATTGCAAAACTTTTTTACACAATTAAAAGTACGCATAAAAATAAAGGTTGAGCTGGTTGAGTACCTATATATCAAAAACGAAAAGAATTAAAATTCTTACTTATTTTTGGCATATAGAGTTGTTACCTAACCATAATATTCGATAAATGCAAAAATTTTACAGTTATAATTCATGCAAAATGAGATCAGCCCGACCTAGCGACAACATGTAGGAAGATAGCTTAGGAAAAAAGATTTTTTTCTCTAAAATTTCATAAATGCAGAGGCACATACATGCATGGTGCTGCAATCTGACACACACACACACAAGGCCAGATATATCGTATAGATATATCTCGTTAGACAAGAAAAGATAGGTTGGCAATATAGAAAACATACTAAATTATCGACATCGGCCTTGGCAGCAGCATCCCCTTAGATGCACTATATGTATATGTATACGGAATATATATAAAATATTTACAATGTGGTTTTACTTTTAGATCAACACTGCTTTCAATGCTGCTGAATTCGACTGATTTCTACGGCCAGGACGAAGCGCGTGAAGAATTGCGAATCTCGATATATCGTCCCAGACAACATGCACGCATGTCTTAGTGATGTCTTAAAAGAAACGTCTTCAAGACATTACCAAAAGGCGTCGATAGGACGTCTTAGACAAGTGTCTTAAAGACTTTATATTAGAGCGACGTCTTTTATAACGTTTTAGAAAGATGTCTTTAAGACTTTGTTAAAAAGACGTCTAGAAGTTATTTTTTATAAGACTTATGTTTTAGGACACATACACAAATATTTACATTATCGGCTTAAATACATATGACATATCGCAGTTTGGATATAACATATGGCCGTTACATGGCATCCGATAAGATCCGTTTCTCGTAATATAATAAACGGTGGTATATAAGAACAATATATAAATTACGGTCCGGCACAATTTGATTGTATCAGTTAGAGTTCACTCTTATAATAAAGTGACACACTTTTAGATTGATAGTATAATTACTACAAGCAACGCTAGCTTCTCTTTCATATTTTTCTTCTTGTTAACAGTTGCAACTGTAATATTTATATATAATTATATATAGGCAAATTTTTCACATAACCTAAAACTTTACATTTTATAAAAAATGCAATATAAAAATGATTTATATTTAATTATTTTTAAATTCTTTGATTATTTTTCCTGTATATATACTATATGTATTAAGAGAAAAAAAGACATTTATAAACAAATTTGATATATAATTATATATATTTTTATATATTTATATGTATTTATATATCTTTGTATATGTTTTTACATAAAAAATTTTTTACCGGGTATACAGTTCACTAACCTAATTTCTTGTGGCTTCTGCAATTTCGGCAGCACGTGGTTCCTTTTAACATCGTAATCAATTAGAATGTATGTAGTGTTATTGTGCGATCTTTCTTTGATGCTCGTCGCTGGTCGGTAAAGGTACCAATTTCACGACCATTCGGTCGTTTTATCTCAGGTGCGGCCATCTTCATTGGGATGCATCTTAACTACACGGGCAAAAGACCATCGGTTTAACAGGGTCGTTTGCACAAGGTATAGCTGGTCCCCTTGGATTCCGGGGCTGCTCTTTCATTACGTTGCCCTTAGTTGTAGCTCCAGATATTTGTGTGATTATTTCTCCCAGAGATAGTCGTGCATCTTTGCTGGAGGAGCCTCCAGTTACTTAGGTGGTTAGCGGGTAGGTACGTTGCTCGCCAATATTTCGAACAATGCCTTTAACAGGACTCCAATGAATAAATGTTCTGGTGTGAGTGCCTCTAAGTCCTCCGAATCGTCCGCAAACGCTCGCAGTGGTCTGGAGTTAAGGCATGCCTCTACCTCGGCAAGGAACATAGCTATTTCTTCATATCTGAATACTGCCTTGCCGACGACACGCTAAAGGTAGTGCTTCATTGATTTAACGGCGGTTTCCCAAATGCCGCCAAAGTGTTGTGATGTCGGGGATTGAATCGCTACTTAATTCTTTTTCGGGCGACCTTATCCACGATGTTTACACCTCTGTGCTGGCGGCTCGGAACATGTTCCGGAGCTGTGCATCAGCACCGACTAAGTTTGTACCACAGTCACTGCGCGTTGTTCTGCAAAAACCTCGGCGGGACACATAGGTTGACATGACTCCGTGGCTACGCGAGTGATTAGTAACTGAAAGGTCCGTGCTTCGATCCCGGCCCGGCCTTCATCCCGCGTATACTTCGATTAACAGGTAGATTCCCTGTTTAAAAAGAAGTTTAAGGATTAGAGATCCGCAAGGATTAATAATCCGTTTTAAGAATCGTAATTATTATCACAATTTTTATAGCCGTACGGGCGGATATTGATTTCTGCCCGGCCGGTGCCAGTAAATCAAAGATTTTACTACTCGACGGAATACGAACCTGCACAATGCTGCCACGAATGCATCTGCGGTGTAGTCCGAAATTGCCTCCAGGTGGACAGCTTTTGTGGTCAAGCAAACAAATACCGTGATGAAACCTTTGCAGCTCCTTTTTCCTCGTCTGGGAGCCATGCGCAGTACGACAGGTGTGGCGCAGTCCACATCTATGTCGAGGAAGGTCCACCCAAGTGTGATTCAGTTTTGTAGTAGGTTGTCTATTAACGGCTGAGTGAATGTCGTCCTCCATCGCGCGCATGTGACGCATTCGAGGATACGTTGCTTCACCATCATCCTGCTATGTGGGATTCAGAACTGCTATCTCAGCGGTTCCAATGTCAGCTGTACTCCTCCGTAAAGCATTCGACGATGGTATGCGTATATTTACAGTATAATGAAGTGAGACTGCGGAGGCAGTATGGCTGAATGTAGCTAGTCAAAGCTCAGAAAAGAATGCTTCAGCTTGCCGCCTAGTGCCATTTGAGTCCAGAAATGGCGTCAATTTGCTGAGTTGTTTGCGTATACTGTTGACCTTGCCCTCCTGCAACAATCTCACATCCAGAGTGTATGCCCATCTCTTGCTGACGCGGAGCCACCGCCTTTGTGTTTCTTGAATTTCGGCTATCGAGAGTGTTTGCCCTCACCGGTAGTGTCTGCCTTTAACCACTGCAGAGTCCAGACTGTGACTCTAATAGTCGATGCAGTTAGAGCAGCAGAGTGAGTGTTAACTCCTGCCTCCTCGTCAGACTCCACATTGGTGACAGTAGGAGGTGGATCTTGTCTCATTGTCGACATATTTGCCGCCGATGCCATCTATGGAAGACCATGCCACCAGAGGTTGTATTCGAGTAGGCTTCCAGGTGTGAGCTCTCTGATAGCACAATGGACAGAATTTTTGTTGCCCCTTACATAGTGCTACCGTGCACTAGGCAGTGTTCTCTGTATCTTGGCAACTTGATTGCCCACGTAAGTTTTTCATCGGGGAAGGCTTTAAATACAACTCAGTATAACCGTTGAATCTGTCTACATTTGAATGTTTGCCATGGGAAAGTTTAACAGTTTTTGGCGTTTGATTCAACAGTTTTAAACGTGTGCAACGAGTTTCGCCAAAAGAATGGCCGCACAGAACTCGAGTCTTGGCAGTGAGACTTGCTTGATTGGAGCTACTCTGGTCTTTACCGTTACCAGCAATGTTGCGATATCTCCAGTTTTGTTTATGGTACGCAAGTAGATCAGCAAGTGGCAGCATAGACTATCTCCGACGTATCTGCAAAACCGTAAAGCTCCACGTGGGTTGCGGTGGTACGGAGCCAGCACTATACGCGAATCCTCTTCAGCTGTGGAAGTTCTTTCTGGAGTTGCCGCCACGCTGCCACATCCACCTCGTCAAGGAAATTATCCCAATTTAGGTGGATTGAACAGTTTAGCAGTTTGAGCGATGTTGGAGCACTTCGTAATCGGCACTTGAATAATTTTGTGGATAACAAATTTACGAATAAATATTTGACGTCATGCAAGTGCCATTGTAGAACAAGGGTGCAGTGTATAGCTCGCTTTTCAGCGGCTGTAGTGCATACCTCGCATGCTGCTGTCCGTCTTCCAATAAAACACTCTGCAGAATTTTCTCGTGGCTGGCAGTCCGTTTTTGCAGAAAATAGTCACTCATCTTGCACAGGTTAGTAGATATCGTTCTGCATGCGTAGCATACTTTCTATCTTAACGCTCTTTTTTTTTCAGGGTGCTCGCGTTGCCTCGGCGTACCAGAGTTGCAGCAGCTGATGCGGATCTGGTTCGAAGGACCAAAAATGTTGACGAATCCGTCGCTAGTTGACACCCGGATACGAGCGACTCGAAATTAGAAAGTGAACGAAGGATATATACCATACAATATTAAGGTAAACACTTGTATAATTTTACTCTTAAATTGCATTATGTACGGGCTATGTTATACAAGATATTTTTACTCCGTTTAGCGAGAAAATATCTAATACTGATTGGATGGAAACTTTGTTTTGCGCAGGTTTCCACTCACATAATGTTATTTAGGACCCTCACTTTGTTTACCGACGAGCAGACCGTGGATATTCTCTCGTTGAACGGAGTATGCAGTGTGGTTTCTTTTTACATTGACACTGCTTTTAATGCTAAATTCGACAGATTTCGACAGCCACGACGGAGTGCGCAATAAGTTGTAAATCTCGATATATCGTGCTATACAAAATATCGGTTTCGGTTACGTTATCCACAAGCAAACGACTGCGCGCGGGTGCTAAGGGGTGCGCTATTTACCCCTCCGTTTTTGAGAAACTATGCTGTTTTGTTTGTGGCTATAACGGTTGTTAAGACAAAACACCTATTTTGATGGTAGACCGAGGCGGTGTTTATCAAAACACCTGTTTTTTATCGTCACCTTCCCTTGTCTCGTTCGTTAAAGAAAGCGTGTTTATTGACAATTACTGTAGTACAAGGGGAGGTGATGTTAACGATTTAATGATAAATCGTCCAAATAGTATCTAATATCTTAAATTAATGCTAATAATCTGCGACATGTATCATAATTTCGAACACGCCAAGTCTTTATTAAGATAACTTGTAAACTATAAAACTATTAAAGATAATTGTACTTAGTTTTTACTGACAATGAGTTTTAATTTTACTGAATTAATTGTAAGTATTTGATATAACGTCAACCCCTAGCCAATACAAGTTCAGCAGCTAGTAATTCGTCACTTCTGTCCTAAGTTGTAACACTTAATGGGCTGGATATCGTGATGTGTTTTATATTATCTTACTATCTCACAATACTTGTCCAGTAAACACCAAGTAACATGTAATTTACATGTTGGTTGTAAATGCAATATAACTAACATATGTATTATATTGCATTTACATTTTTGAGTAGGAAATTACAACTAACATGTAAGTTACATTTTACTTGGTGTTTGCTGGGTGCACTTTCTCTACAAAGTAAGTTATTTAACATGACATACATATAAATGAATTAATAAAATTGTGTTGAGCTATATGTTGGGACGTGATGGAATGTTTGGAATGAGAGGTGTGTGTTGTCCCATACGCGATTAGCAAATTGTTTTTTATAATCACCTCGACCCGATTTAGTAATCGGCCCGATGCAACTAATATCTTTACGCATCGACCCTACAACCCACTTTAAAACTTCGAGCAACATTATCGAAACAGAATATAAATCCTGGGGAAAGAGGCAGTCGGGATATCTGTCAGTAAAGTATTCACAATTTGAAGTCTTATTATACGTGTACGACGCCACGTAACTCTCGCCGAATTAGAGTCACACATAAATTCACATTTGTACATATATAAATGTAAACTGTCTCATTGTCTAAGTCTCATTTTTATTAATAAACAATTATACTGCTTTACTCAAATCTCAATGTTTAATTTAATAAACTAACACCTTGTTCTCAATCTCCCCGCTCTTAAAATTACACAAGGTGCGATGCCAGATAATAAGGATTAATCCTTGATTTAAAATTGGACCGACGATTGCACGGCTCACAGTTAGTGGAGGCAAATTAGGTTTTTATATCGGAACCGGTTTGAGCTACTCGGATTTGAATAATTTTTTTTTAAATGTAGCTAATTTAAACTACTAAAATGTTTATGGGTTAAAAATTGGCGCTTTAAATAGAAAATTCGGAAAAACTGAAATTCTAAGATAAAAAATTTTTCAAACGTACTAGCATGCATTTTTTGCTTATAAACTTGAAATAATTATTTCCAAGAGGTTTTTCAGATAGTTAATTACAATTTTATTGATTACAATTTTACTCTAGTCAATGGATAGACAAAAAATTATTTCAAGTTTATAAGCAAAAAATGCAAGCTAGTACGTTTAAAAAATTTTTTGTCTTAGAATTTCAGTTTTTCCGAATTTTCTTGAATTTCCTATTTAAAGCGCTAATCTTTAACCCATAAACATTTTAGTAGTTTAAATTAGCTACATTTAAAAAATGTATGCAAATTAGAACCTTGCTCTGCGTATCAGACTAGCGGTTCGCGGCCACGACTGCGATTGCGATTTCGTCTCTTGACCAATGAGAAATGTCCGAATTGCCAGCAGCTTTTTTCTCATTGGTCTAGAGACGAAATCGCAATCGCAGTCGCGGCCGCGAGCCGCTAGTCTGATATGGGCTTAATATCAACATGTATTTATTGAAATTCGACAGCAAAAGTGAAAATTAATGAACGTAAAGTGAAAAGTGAATGTGCGGTTGCAGAGGGCCAAGTGAACGACACTTTAATTAAAAAAAAAATAGTGAGGGAATCGTGTGTTTCTCACGCATCTTCAGGCGGTGGTGGAATCCTTGGCCCCAGGAAGTAGCACGACCTTGCAGAGTGGTCGCACAAGCTCTGACGTAGAAGTCCGGATCGTCACGAACGACGCCGTCGTCTCCAGGATGTAGTCTTACGATTCGGGCGAGTGGCCATCGACTCGGTGGAGTAATCTCGAAGCGGATAAGATATAGGGCTCCGATGTCCGTGACATCCTCGTTTTTGTGCCACTTCGGCCGGGCTGTCATTCCGTGGATATATTCGCGCGACCACCGTGACCAAAAGTGATCGCGCATTTTTTGTATGTGTTGCCACCGGGAGAGAGTGTTGTCGGCCTTCCCCTCAAGTGACGGCTCAGACACGGCCAGAAAAGGAGCCCCGATAAGGAAGTGCCCCGGTGCGGAAATGTTGTCTGGATCGTCGGATAAAGCCTGCAGCGGTTGCAAGTTTAAGCAGGCTTCAACCTGAGCGAGGAAAGTGGCATTTCCTCGAAAGTGAGGGTGCTCTCTCTGATGACCCGTCGAAGATGGTGTTTTGTGGACTTCACCGCTGCCTCCCAAAGTCCTCCAAAGTGCGGTGCGGCAGGCGGGTTGAAATTCCACTTAATACCCTGCGTGGCTGCGAAGTTGGCGATGTTGCGGGCGTCGGCTGACGACGCGCGGAAGAGATCCTGCAGGACTCGGTCTGCCCCGACGAAGTTTGTGCCGCAGTCCGAATATACCTCCTCGTAAAGGCCTCGACGTGACGTGAAGCGACGAAATGCGGCGAGAAATGCCTCCGTCGTATAATCGGAGACCACGTCAAGGTGCACCGCCTTGGTGCAGAGATAGACGAATACGGCGATGAATGCCTTGTGAGCTTTGTGCCCTCGTCCTTTACTCGTGCGGACGAGGATGGGGCCGGCGTAGTCCAAGCCGGTCCGGAGGAACGGACGCCTCGACGTGACTCTTCCTCGTGGTAAATTTTCAATTGGCGGTTGCGGAATGGCAGCTCGCCATTGCGATGCAGCGATGCAACGTCTGCTTGACCACGGTCCGGCCTCGTGGGACCCAAAATTGGAGGCGGATGAGGCCGAGCTGCACTCCCCCGTGCAGTGTCCGACGGTGGCAGGAGTCGATGATCAGTCGAGTGAGCCACGAAGATGGTGGAACAATCATCGGGTGCCTCTCATCGTGAGACAGCTGTGCGTGCTTCAAGCGTCCTCCAACTCTCAACACGCTGTTGTCATCCAGGAACGGATTTAAGTTTACCAGTGAACTTCGATGTGGCACAGTGCGGTTTGCTGTAAGTGCGGCGATTTCGGAAGCGTAGTGCAATCCTTGCGTCTCGTCCAGCTCGTCTGGTTGAAGCGTGAGTGCGGTGCGGGCAGCGGAGTGTCGCCATTGAGAGCACCGGACTCAGACTTTCAGAAACCGGTGCAGAGAGGAGAACCTGAGGAGCATCTCGGGCTCGGCCGCGAATTTCTCGGTGGCCGTTTGCACCACGACTCGTCGTTCGGGCAGCTCGTTCTCTGGCAGCTTAGGATCCTCAGTTGGCCAGTGGATCTCGTCCTTGTATAACTAGGCCGGTCCCGTCCACCACAGCGGGTGCTTCTGGAGCTCACTCGGAGCGATCCCCCGGGAAGCGCAATCGGCCGGATTGTTTCTACCGGGAACGTGTCGCCACTGAGCGTCGGGGAGCTGCTGTTGTATGTGGGACACGCGGTTCGCCACGTAGGTCTTCCATCGTGAGAAATGCCCTTGGATCCAATGAAGTTCAACCTTGGGGTCTGACCAGAGATATATCGGTGCTGAGAACAGACTTAAATTGATTTGCTTGTGTTTCGCGAGATTTGTGAGCAAGGCTGCAGCGGAAAGTTCGAGGCGCGGCAGTGACACTTGTTTGACGGGTGCCACCTTGCTCTTGGCCGCCAGTAAATGCAGGGCCACGGAGAGTAGGAGGGAGAGACGGGTTTTACCTCGCGCGGGAACTACCTCCAAACGGGGTAGGTGCGGTGGGACGGGAAGCGTGTACAGCAGCACCATCTGTTGTGCGGTGCTGTGACCACGCGCTTCCCCCTCCAATCGCACCACCCCCGCCTGGAGATAGTTCCCGTGTGAAAATGAAACCCCGTCGGGTGGGGGGGTCGACTGACCCCACCACTCCGACCGCCCGTGGGCCTCCTCCAAACGTCTCCCCCGGTACGTGTACCGCGTGAGACTGGTTGCGTTACGCAAGACGCTGACTTCCTACCTTGCGCCTCGTCTCTTTCTCTCTTCGATATGCTAATCCTCACATCGAGCATACACGTGTTATTACGCAAATCGATCAAGGTTATCGCATGTTGCTCACGACATGACGAATGCGTGATTTTTATCAGATTGTACGTCGCTGGAGGGCATAAGTCGGTAACCGCAAATTATCTCATCGCAGTTTGTTTTAGATTCGCGTTCAGCATTATCTCATTGCAGTCTTTTTTAGATTCGCGTTCTACGCTAGGTATACAAACAGGTAGGTATATATAAACGTGTTCGTTTCCGATGCCGCTCGCATATCGTAATATACCTACGCGCGGTGCAGCGTCGTTCTTCTTGCTTTTCGCGTTCAAAGATTGTGAAAAAAAGAAAAAAAAAATGTCGAAAAAATGGAAAAGTATGATGAAATCGCGTCCAACGTGAGCGTAGTGATAATGCCAACGCAGTTACATATCTCTCGACTTTCACCTATCTCTCGAGTTCCGAGAAGAATTCTGATTGTGAGTGCAAGGATCGCGACAGTGATAGTGATCTGTGTTGCTACGAGACGCTATCGACTTCGACGACAGATAGCACTCATAGCGATGTTTCACGGAAGTCCGATCGGTCTGACAATTTGTATGACGTAAATGAAGATTTAGGGAGCCACGTGGTGAAGTCGCAACGTCGATGGAATCTGCCGACGTATCATTTGCGAAGGGAAATTGGAATTCTGGATGCGCATGAGAAAGTGTGGATTCAAACGGTGATCGCGTACAGTTTTAGAGCGGTGCGTTACTATCGTACAATTCCGAGAAGTATCACAAAAAGGGGGGTAAACGGTAAGAGTCGGGTGGAGTATCGTCGCGATATTTGTGAAAGGTTAAAATTTGAAATACCCTCGAGCAATTACGCCGTGTGGTTGCGATAAAAGAGAGAGAGAGAGAGAACATGGAGGAGCGTGAAAAGCAAGAGTATCTCGATCTTCTCGAACGCGAGACGAGTGTCGACTCGGTAGATTCGTATCGCACATGGTCGCGACGTTGTGACGCGCTTCTAGAGATAATGCGCGAGGAATGTCGTGGACGATCTCGAATGACGACGTTTACTGGAGAGATCAATTCTTTGGCCTGTCGAATTGCGATATTACTGGGAGTCAAGAATCGTCTGTGTCGACGTTTTTTCGCGCACGTGGGTGCCGGTCTCGATGAACCATCCACGTCTTCGTCGGTGCCGTCGGCGTCGGCGTCGACGTCGGCGTCGACGTCTAGAGGATTTTCGTGGGCGGAGATCGATACGGCCTTCGATAGACGCGTCCTGACTGGTGTGGTGATAAATCAGGATCACATCAAGCCTCGACGGTTTCTCGAGGAGGCGAAAGACACGGTGCTCGGTCATGTGCGTGACAATCTCGAGAGACATGGTTGTCTCAAGGTCAACACTCTTTTCAATGGAGAATTTGTCATCACGAGTGGTGAAACCGCGGTCAAGAGTATCGCTACGAGCAACTATATGCTTCTTCCCACGTCAGATCTGTTAGAATGGTACGATAGGCGCGTGATGGACGTAACTCTAACGGCTCTCGAAGAGTTTCAGGAACGGGACAGCGGATGGGCGTTGTCGCGTATATCAAATTTGATGGTGAATATCAACAAGTGCAATCCTATGTGCGCGGGATGCTGGATGGAGATTCCATCGTGGATAAAACATACGCGATCGGTGGTCAACGTGAAGAGGATGGACAACGCGTGTTTCGCTCGGTCGATCGTCGCCGCGTTGTATCCCGTTCCGAAAAATCCGGCAAGATGGTACGAGTATCCTCCTTATTCGACGATATTGAATTTTGACGGAATCGAGTTTCCCATGGCTCTGAGGTGTATCACCAAATTCGAACGTCTCAACGATATATCCGTAAACGTGTTCACCGTTCGCGAGGGAGAGTTGAGGACGAATAGGAAGAGGAAGAACGTGCGGAACGAAGTGATTGTTCCTCTGCGTCTCACCGATGATAAGAGAGATTGTCACGTCAATTTGTTGTACCTGAAGGATGAGCGACCCGGCGATAATGTTGGTCATTACGCGTGGATAAGGAATCTCTCTCGATTGGTGTCGTCACAGCTGAGCCGTAATAATTCGATGAAGCATATATGTGATCGGTATGTATAAAAAAAAAAAAGATAAAAAAATATGACGGACCAGAGTATACTGTTTTTTTTTTATCTTTCAGCTGTCTGCACTACTTCGGTACGACTGAGAGATTGATCGCTCACGGTGTGGACTGCGGAAAGATAAACGACTGCGCCATTCTTCTTCCGAGCGACGACGAGAAGTTCCTGTTTTTTCAAAATCAGATCAGGAAAGAGCGACTCTCCTTCATGGTGTACGCTGACCTGGAATGCGTGCTGGAGAAGAGGGATGAAACGGATCATCAAGCGACATTCGACGCGACTCATATATATCAGCATCACAGACCGTTCAGCGTCGGTTATTATCTGTGTTGCTCGTACAATCAAAATTTATCCATGTACAGATCGCGACGCGGCGAGGATTGCGTGTCGTGGTTCGTGAATGAGCTCAACGATATTGCGCATCGTGTGAGAACGATACTCACTAGAAACGTGATCATGGCGGAGCTCACGTTGGAAGAGAAAAGCGAATTTTTTAACGCGACGCGTTGTCACATATGCGGCAGAGTTTTTCAACAGGATGATTATCGTGTGCGCGATCACTGTCATTTAACCGGTCGGTACAGAGGTCCCGCACATTTGACTTGTAATTTAAATTACAAAGATTCGTTTGTCATACCTGTGTTTTTTCACAATTTGTCGGGTTACGATGCTCATTTTATTATAAAAGACATAGCCAATAGTTTCGAGGGTCGTGTCGACTTGCTACCGATCAACAAGGAGACGTACATATCGTTCACGAAGAACGTTAAAGAGGAGAAGCACGATTGTTGGGGAAATCGCGTTAAGTTACGATTCGTGGATTCGTTCAGGTTTCTTGGTACCAGTCTTGAGAAATTAGTGTCGTATCTCGACAAGTCCAGGCTGAGGATTACGAGGTCTGAGTTTTGGGATATTAGCGAGGAAGATTTCGATTTGCTCACGCGAAAGGGCGTATTTCCGTACGAGTATGTCGATAGCGTGGATAAATTGTCGGAGACCGAGCTGCCACCGCGCGTGCTCTTCTTTAGTTCGCTGTCCGGCGACGTCGCGAGCGAGAGCGATTACGAGCACGCGTTGAACGTTTGGCGTTGTTTTCGCGTAAATAATCTCGGCGAGTATAGCGACCTGTATCTTAAGACGGATGTATTGCTTCTGGCGGATATTTTCGAAAATTTTCGCAACAACTGCGTCGACAGTTACGGATTGGATCCCGCGCATTATTATACTCTACCGGGATACACGTGGGACGCTATGTTGAAGCACACGGGTGTTCGATTCGAACTGCTTACCGATATTGATATGTTGCTGTTCGTGGAGCGCGGTATTTGCGGCGGTCTTAGCCAATGCTCGCACAGATACGCGCGAGCCAACAACCTGTACATGTCGTCGTACGATTGGTCAGAACCGTCGACGTACGTTATGTATTTTGACGTGAACAATCTGTACGGCTGGGCGATGTGCGAGCCCTTACCCTACGCGGACTTTCGATGGCTTGACGATCCCGAGAGTTTTAACGTTATGTCCGTGACGTCGGACTCGTCTATCGGTTACATCCTAGAGGTTGATCTCGCGTATCCGCGGGAGCTCCACGACGCCCACGCGGATCTTCCGTTCTGCCCGACGCGAGAAAAGCCTCCAGAAAAACGGTACGAGAAACTTCTGGCCACTCTCTATGACAAGTCGCGTTACGTCGTGCATTATCGAAATTTGCAGCAATGCGTGCAATACGGGTTGTGCGTAACGAAGATTTATCGTGTGTTGCAATTCGCGCAATCTCGGTGGCTTAGCAGTTATATAGAGCTTAACACGTTATTTAGAACTCTCGCGAATAACGAGTTTGAGAGAAATATGTACAAATTAATGAACAACGCGGTATTTGGGAAAACAATGGAGAACGTGCGCGAGCATGTCGATGTGCGACTCGTCACGCGCTGGGACGGCTTATACGGCGCTGAGGCAATGATCGCTAAGCCGAATTTTCACAGTAGAAGCGTTTTCTCGGAAGATTTGATGGCCGTCGAGCTACGCAGGCTCGAGGTGAAATACAACAAGCCGATCTACGTGGGCATGTGCATTCTAGAGATATCTAAGATGCTCGTGTATGATTAAGCGGTGTCTGTTCAACTTGACGGAGCAGTCGCGACGTCAGTCGTGCTTGCGCTCGAAGCTGCACGAGGTGTACACGGTGTCCGAGTTGAAGCTAGCTCTTAGTCCCTACGACGATAAACGATGCGTTGAACCCGATTCTTTCGACACTCTACCGTGGGGACATTACGGAATATCAGTGAGGGAAAATGGAGGGGGATCGCGCAAAGAATAAACGCGCGAGATACTTTCTTATATACATATAATATATATTTTCATTGTTTGTTTTATTATCACATTAGTTTTTTTATTAATTTTTTTTTGTTTTTTTCTCTTTATCATATTATATTTTTTTTATTAATCCTTGGTGGAAGAATTACGCTGCCTTAATGGTGGTAAATAATAATTTAAAATATATGGGGAAGAACTACGCTGTTTTTTTTTTTTTTAATTTTTTATATACATATAATATATATTTTCATTGTTTGTTCTATTATCACATTAGATTTTTTATTAACTTTTTGTTTTTTCTCTTTATCACATTATATTTGTTTTTTATTAATTCTTGGTGGAAGAACTACGCTGCCTTAGTGGCGGTAAATAATATTTAAACTATATGGGGAAAAAACTACGCTGTTTTTTAATGCGTTGTAATATAGAAAAAAAAATGTATTGTAACAAAAATGTTGAAATAGGCTCGGAAGACAAAGAACCAAAGAAGGAATTTTTTTTTTTTAGATAAAGCGTGGTGTAGCTTTTATCTTCAATCATGAATTTTTTTATTTTTTTTATTTGTTTTTTCTCAAGCTCTACGCGACTGTGTACGATAAGAAGCGTTACGTCATACACTATTGCAATTTTCAAAAATGCATGCGTCATGGTCTTCGCGTTACAAAAGATGCATGACGTATTGCAATTCGCTCAATCCTTATGGCTTTGCGATTACATCGAATTAGGAACATTTTTTTATTTTTTTCTTTGGTGAATGTTTCCGGAGTCTAATTTGTCTCAATAAATTTTAATAAAATCATCTCCCTGGGGTACAAACGTCTTTTGTGACAAAATTTGTTTTTTCACAATCGACTTTTGTACCCCAGCGAGATGGTTTTATGTTTCCAAGGGGTTATTTTGTCTCGTTGTCTCGCGTGTAACAACAGTCGAATGCGCAGAATGTACATTATATTTTTTTCATAAATGTGACATTTTATAGAATTGTAGAATTTTTTGCCAAAAAAAGATTTATATAACATTAACATAATGTAAGAATAAATGGAGTGCGGTATTGTTTCTTGCGCTTATTACATAAAGGCAGGATCAGTTTCGAAAAAATGCATGTATAATATATCGGCGCAAGTGAGAGAGAAAAAAAAGAATATTTGTATATCGCAATATGTACACGATTTTATTTCTATAAAAAAAATATATATAACAGTATAAAATATATTATAATACAGCTGTCTTATTTATCCAGGAATTGTGCGAACTGTCCATTCCCAACCATTTCACGTACACTTGGTTACCCCGTTTGCGCAGCACTTTTTCCACGAGGTAGACATCGGGATTGGATACTCGGAGCAACTCGTACTCGTAGAATCCTCCGGCTATCGTTTCTCCACGGTAATCTTTTAGCAGATACGTTACAGGATTGGTCCGTTGTACCTTGGCGACGCGAAAGATCTCGTTGGTCCAGTTTGGAGTGTAGCCCTTCTCGAATATCGTCTTGAATTTGCTTATGCGTACCGGATCGTTTACTTTGAATTTCGCCGGGCCGGCGATCTTTGTGCGACTGTACACCGTGGATAGAAGTCTCTCGGCGACAGCGGGTGTCACGTCCACTGGTCGCATTCCGATCGTTCGATGCCGATGGTGGTTGTAATTCGACAGCAGACTCGGTAATGCGTTGACCCATTCGTACGTTCCGTTAAGCGTGAAGAGTTTCCACATGTTCTCTTTGAGTGTGCGATTGAATCTCTCCACTACTGACGCTTTCATCACTGAGTACGTTGAGTAATGATTGACGTCGCGTTTTTTTAGAATCTCACGTACGTCGGTGTTGTAGAACTCCTTTCCTTCGTCCGTTTGCAGATTTTTCGGGAATCGCGTGCTCTCGCGAAATATCTTGGACAGCGCCGCGGCGATCTCCTTTCCACTCTTACTCTTGAGCGGTAACGCCCATGCGAATTTGCTCAGCACGTCGATGACCGTTAATATGTAGTTGTAGCCTTTGTTTTGCCGCGCATAGGGACGCATCTCCACCACGTCGGCCTGCCACAGATCGTCATAGCCGCGCACTACGACGCGACGCCGTGGAAAGTTTTTTCGAGCCGGCGCGTGCAGTTCCTTCACGAGTTTTCGTTTCTCGACGCTCATTATCACGCTCTACGTCGAGGAGGAAGAGCTCTTCTTGCCAGAGTCGAGAAGACCGACAATTTCGTTTAGTCTTGCCTGTTCCACTTCGCGATCGCTCGTCACCTTTTTGAACTCGCGGGCGTTGCGAATGTCCTCCGTTAGCTTGCGAATGTCCTCCGATTGCTTGCGAATGCCGTCTTTAATTTTTTTTACTGTCTCGTCGAATAATTCTTGCGTCACCGTTTTTTCGCTCAATTCTCTGACGTCGTTTTGGAATTTTTGTAATGTATCTCGTAATTCGTTCAATTTGTCGGTCACGGTTTTATCCATTTCGTTCTTCACCGTTGAGAGCGAGCTCGCGGTGTTCTCGCGAAACTTTTCGATATCGTTTCGCAGATCTCGGAGCGCCAGCTCGACGTAGCTCCTGTTCGTCGCGTCGGTGTCAACCTCCGGTGCGGCTAGACGTCGAATCTTGCGCTCCCTCGCGTCGTAGGAATCGTCGTTTAGACAGAGCGCGTTGTCGCGCACGTAGCTTCGTAGAGATCCGATTGACGATGATCGCGACTTTCCGTCGTCTTTATCCAGAGACATTCCAAACTTGTTCACCGACATCGAAAATCGTACTGCCGTTGTGTTCGACGTGGCGCTTCAATTTATAACCAATTCCGGCGAAGCTCCTCGATTATCGATACGATCTCATTGTCGTGAGCGGTGTTGCCAGCTCGATGCGAGGCGTCGAGCAAACAAAGACGATATCGTACTGCCGTTGTGTTCGACGTGGTGCTTCAATTTATAATTATTCTCGCTTCGCAAAGCTCCTCGATTATCGATACGATCTCATTGTCGTGAGCGGTGTTGCCAGCTCGATGCGAGGCGTCGAGCAAACGAAGACGATTTACCAATTCGTTGGGATCGTCCCAATGAACGTAATCTATCTTGTTGTGATTCAATCTCATGGTCGACGGTAGATTAATCACGCCGGCGCCCTTTCTAGTGCTGCCGATTCTGGCGCGGGTCACGAGTGGAGCGATGATGTCTACGTACTTGTGCCCCTTGTTACCCTTGATAGGATTCTCAGCTTTATGACCGCGTTTATGAGCGTTCGTCGCCACCAGTAGACTTCTATATTTGTGTAGGTCATCCTTGGTGTAGATTGCGTCATCGGGGTGTCTCTTGAAGATCAATTCGTACAAGCCGGGCGTGCCCTTGTATGTCACTCCGTCCACGATTACGGAATCGTTCGCGAGCATTTCGAATCGTTTGTCGCCGAGCATCGGGCCATCGTTCGTGAAGTACACGCCGTAAACGTGATCGATCGTGTCCCCGCCGAAGAAAAGAGCGTCCACGTATTTCTTTCCCAAGGGTCCTAAATTACTCTTTCGCAAATCCTCGCGTCCCTCCGGCGTTTGCAGAGCCTCTCTGATGGAAGTTTCGAGAGAAGGTTGCGGCGATTGGAAGACGTCTTCATCCCTCAGCGACAACTTTCGCGGTTCCAGAGGCGTGCTGGATCGAATCGCGAGCGTGTCCGAAGCGATGCTCGACAACCTACGCGGTTCCAGAGGCGTGGAACGAATCGCGAGCATGTCTGACGTGGTGCTCGATCGTTTCTTTTTAGGCTTAGTTTCCCGCGCGATTTCTCCATTGTCGTCACTATACTCGTGATTCTTCTTAACAACGATACCTTTTGAGTCGTCGTCAGCCTCTGGCTCGCCTCCCCGTTTGGCGATCTGCTTCAGCGGATCGATGATCGGCTTGAATTGCCTTTCGAGAGCGATATCGCTCTCTATCTTGCCGGTTTTCAACGCTCTGTATTTTCTGCGAATCGAGCCGCGCGTCTTGGCGATCTCTTTCGCGGTTCTCTCCAGCTCGGCGGTGTCCTTTGAGGTTATTTTTGCGCTGCTCATTGTTATCGACTGATTGATTTACAGCACGGCGAAGTCGTTGAAGCCACGTCTGTATCTGCCGTTGCGTAGCGCGCTATCTTTGTCTATTACCAGGAAGCCATATTTGCGTTGCCAACATTCGCGACATAATGCGCAAAATTCTTCATACGGCATATCGGTGTTCACGTGATCGTTGTACACGTGTTTCAAATTGGTACCGTCCTGTCTGAATAGGATTAGCAGATTTGCGTTGTCGCGTATGAGATGTTTCGGTATCTTGGCGTACGTCTGACAGAGATAGAAACAATCGACATCCGAATGTCGACCCATTGCAAAGTATTCTTTGATCGCGTCCTGTCGGTCGCAGATCACGTCGTCGAAGACGAATATCGAATCGGGTAGGGCCTCGTTCGGTGGTATGACGTCACGATTTTCGGTGAACGCATGATAACCGATCTCGTCTATCGATTTGAGTAGCTTTTCGAGATATCGATACTTTGGCTGCTGCAAGGATTTCGAGTACACGTACACGTTCTCAAAACGCACCCCGTGTGGACTCTCTAGCAATTTCATTAGAACGTTCGTCTTGCCGCAATTGGAGGGGCCACAAATGATGCAGCGTATCGCGCTCGGTAACAGCGGGCCGTGTCGTTGCGCTTCTCGAACCGCTCCGCTCGATGTCACTCGCGTTTTGCGGTCGAAATTTGACACTCCTATTGTCAGCGGCTGTCGTACAAATCTCATTTGTCCGTATCGCGCGCGTGCGTGCACACCTGTTTTTTTTTTACACTTGTACCGCGAATTGTCGATCGATTCGCGCGGAAATCGCGATGTTTATCCTGTTGACGGATAAGCACGATATTTTCCTACTGACCGCCGAACAGTTGCAGTACTTGCCGAAGATCGTTCTGCTGCGCGACTTTCCCGATTGTGTTGAACGACTGTGGAGCAAACTACCGAATCATCTGAGAGCGGATCCCGAGGTGCAGAGTTGCCGCGTGTGCCTGGAACATTACAATCGACCGTGGCATCAGTCACACATAGACGGTCCACCGCCACTCATCAAGGATTGCGTTGGATGTCGCGCGCAACGCACAGTAGCGGTATCGGCGGTGGATTGTTAAACAAGACGATAAATGCTCTTCCTTTCGAGCTACATGTACCCGGTTATCAGTTCTGCGGACCCGGTACTCGTCTCGCGAAGCGGCTAGCGCGCGGAGATCGAGGTGTAAATCCGTTGGACGCGGCGTGTCGCGAGCACGACATCGCTTATTCGCGAAGCAACGATCTCGTTGATCGACACTCTGCTAATCTAGCGCTCGCTGAGAGAGCGCGCAAGCGCGTAACAGCGAGTGATTCGACTCTTGGCGAGAAAGCAGCTGCGACCGCCATATGGGCTGCCATGAAAGTAAAAACAAGGTTAGGTATGGGTATGAGCGCGCGAGGAACGAGGAAAAGGAGGACGAGGACCACGACGACGAGAAGGAGGAGGGTACTTCCCGCGGCGAAACGCGGAGGCTTTTTACCACTTTTACCGATGCTGGGAGCGCTCGGATCTCTGATCGGTGGAGCGGCCGGTGGAGCGAAAACGGTGAACGACAGCAAGGCTGCTCGACGTCAACTTGAGGAATTGCAGCGTCACAATCGAGCGACAGAAGGTCGTGGATTGTATCTCACGCCGTATAAACGTAGCGGTGGCGGCGCGAGAACGATCAGAAAAAAACCGTCGTCGTTAAGATGTAAAAAAAAAAAATCTCGTGGAAGGAAACGCTAACCGCACTTAATCTACCGTTGTCTGGTCTTACGACGAACGAGCAATTGAGTCGCTCTGCGCGCCGTTTGCGCATACCCTTCTTTAGAGGCGTGTTTATGCGTGACGCGCTGCCAACGAGAGTGCGTAACGATGAGAGCGGTATTGTAAATCTCGACAACGCCGCTGGTCCGGGCACGCACTGGGTCGCCTACGCCAAGAGAGGAAACAATGCGATTTACTTCGACGGTTTTGGTAACCTTCGTCCACCGCGGGAACTTGTGCGATATCTCGGAAGCGAGGTGAATATCGCGTACAATTATCATTCGTATCAGACGTTCGATCGAAGTATCTGCGGTCAGCTGTGTCTGCGGTTTCTTCGAGAGATCGATTGGAGACGATTTTCCTGAATATCATGTCATTGACACTTACGTTGACCGGGAGAAGCAGCGTTCTCGCGGCGAGCTACTTTCCCGCTCTCGATCTGAGCGACGGTGATTACGAGCTGGGTCTCGCAAATTTCGAGACGTACAACACGATACCGAACGTGAACTCTACGAACAATAAATTTTATTTCGACCAAAACGACGAGACAATTACGATTCCCGAGGGATCGTATGAACTGCGTGCCATAGGCAGATATCTGAGAGCCGCTATTCTCCGCAAGCGACAGGTGTTTATCGGTGCGGAACCGTCGACGGTTACGCACGACGTGTACCCGAGCGTGGATGACGACGACCAGGATTACATATATGATAACGAGGAAGAGAAGGAGGATGAACGTTCGATAATTCTTCGCGCCAACGAGAACACCATGAGAAGTGAGATTAAGTGCGCCTACAGAGTAAACTTTACCAAACCGAACAACATCGGTTCTCTGCTGGGTTTTTCGACGAATCGCGTACTTATGCCGAACAGGTGGTACGCGTCCGACGAGCCGACGAAGATAATGGACGTAAACATCATTCGCGTGGAATGCAATCTTACCATAGGGGCTTACAGCAACGGTATGCTGGTGCACACGATACACGAATTTGCGCCGAACGTTCCACCGGGATATAAACTGTCGGAAACGCCGACGCAGATCATTTATCTCCCGATCATCGCGCGGAGTGTTACTGACATAACGGTGCGCGTGGTGGATCAGAACGGGCGACCGATCGATTTTCGTGGCGAGGAGATAACGCTTCGACTGCATGTGCGACGCAGAGGTTAGATATATGGGTGTGTGAAAGATGCTCGTTCTGAACGAGTCGTCCGCGAGAGAAAGTAAGAGCGCATCTGCTGTCGCTGTCGTTGAGCCACCAACGTTATCGTTTGGTGCGCGGAGCGAGAGGAAGAGGTGGTGGAAAAAGAGGAACGAGCTAAGCGTAAAGAACGTTGCTTTTCTGCGATCCTTGGGATTCGTTGTGCGAAACAATCGTCATGGTTGACATCCTGAGCATCGGTGGTGAGCCAATTTTCGACGAGCGCATTGTCAAGATTGAAACTCACACGTATAATCCGTACGCCAACACTACGCTCGGATACAGCGACGAGATACGCATACCGATACAACAGCAGGATCTGTACACGTTACCCTGCGAAAGTTTTCTCTACGTTGAGGGGACGCTTTCCGACGATATTTCGGAAATTACCTTGGAGACGCGAATGGATAACAACTGCGTGGCGTTTATGTTTGATGAGATTCGATATGAGCTCAATGGCGTCGAGATTGACAAGAACAGAAACGTTGGAATAACGAGCTCAATTAAGAACTTCGTGTCGCTGACCGCCGAGAGAGGCAAAAAACTGCAGAACGCTGGATGGAACCTTAGACCGAGACCCAAAATTGGCGAGTTCAACTTTTGCGTACCTCTTGACACGCTTCTCGGTTTTTGCGAGGATTATAGGCGCGTGGTGATAAACGCGCGACACGAACTTATTCTCATACGTTCGCGGAACGACGCTAATTGCATCGTGACGACGCCGGATCATAACAAGGATCCAAAGATCACTTTGTCGAAGCTGCAATGGAGAATGCCACACGTGATGTTGAACGATGTAAATAAATTGTCCCTTTTGCGAACGTTGGAGAGCGGACGTTATCTGAGCATGGGTTTTCGCTCGTGGGATCTGTATGAGTACCCTCTGCTGCAGACCACGGTCAAGCATTCGTGGGCCGTGAAAGCCGCGACGCAGCTGGAGAAGCCGAGATACGTCATTTTCGCGCTGCAAACTGGAAGAATTAACAACATATTTAAAAATGAATCCGCTTTTGACAGCGGTAATCTTACGAATGTTAAGTTGTATCTCAATTCTGATTTTTATCCCTACGACGATATGAATTTGGATTTTGATAATCGTAGAATCGCTATACTGTATGACATGTATGGGAAATTTCGAAAGTCTTATTACGGAAGCGGAAGCGATGAGGTACTCCTCACGCTGACCCTATTCAAGGAATGGGGCCCGTTCGTGGTGATGGATTGTTCACGTCAGAACGAATCGATAAAAAGCGCGACCGTGGATGTTCGTATAGAGTTTGAGTGTAAACGCAATATAGAACCTAATACAACGGCCTACTGTCTTATTATTCACGACCGTGTGGTGGAATATAATCCGCTGACTAACATCGTGCGCAAGATTGTGTAGCGACAGTAAATTCATTTATCATTTGCTCATGAGATGTATTGACATTCGCTGATTTTATAAGGATTTATCGTTGCGGAAAGAAGTTTTGCGGTTAAAGAGGCTGCTTTATTATTCATGATCTTGCAGTGGAATACATATATAATTCGCAGACTAATATTGTGCGCAAGATTCTGTAGCGACAGTAAATTCATTTCAAGTTTGTGGTTAAATAGGCTGCTTTATTATTCATGATCTTGCAGTGGAATGATATATAATTCGAGTAAAATTCATTTTTTTATCAGTCGTTCACGAGATCGTAACTATGTCGGACGTACCAACATTCGTGGATCTACAGGGATTCATTGTTGGTGAAAAGTTTATAGTCAAAGAGGTTGCAGTCTTGAGAAAAGGGACCGTGCTTACACACCATGTTTTTTATCCACCGAGGGTATGGCACATCATGACGACGAAGGAAAAAAGTCAAGCGAGGTGGCTGACGCGGAATCACCACGGTCTTGGATGGAACGACGGCGACACGGAGTACTGTCACGCTAAGAGCATCATCCGAGAGGCTGTGTACGGAAAACTTGTTGAGGAAGATTCTTCTTCAGATTTCGCTTCCGCTTCCTCTTCCGTCTCGATTGTGTACGTGAAGGGAGATGAGAAGAAGAAATGGCTGAGAGACCTCATCGGGGACACGTCCAACGTTGATGTTACGATCGAGACGATCGATGCCGATTACGAGGACATCGGTAGGCTGCGAACGCTGACCGCGGTCAGGCCTTTTCGCTGCCATCGTCACATCAAAAACTGCGCGATGGAGAATGTTATAAAAGTACATGAATGGTGGACCGAACGGCAGGAGCGAGTGAAGCACCTGTGATTCTGACAGGATGCGAGATTTTTTTTTTTTCTGAGAAAAAAAACCTTATGTTTCAACGATAATAATTATCTCTTTTCATATATTGTATAACTTTGAGGAAATTAAAAAACTGTTTTATGTTAAGTGTTAGTGTTCATTTATTTATCCCAGCTCGCTCCCTCGTTTATTTTATATATATTAGCGACGATTAGTAATTTATTGCGATGCGAACGAACCGTGCGTGCTTTTTTCCTCTTTCCTTGTTCGATTTATAGCCACGATTATTAATTTATCGCGATGTGACTGAACCTTGCGTGCCTTTTTTCCTCAAACGTCTTGTGAATTGTTTTTCCTCCTTTGTTTTTTTATTTATTTTTTCCCGAAACGTTTTCACGAGTTTTCTTCTTCGTTTTACTCCTCTTAAGAAAAAAAATATTTCCCTAAACATTTAGATCGTTGGCGACTACAACTCCCCCTCCGCGTCCGTCTAATCGATGGTGTCCAATTACGTTCGAATCGCGATCAGACGCTTATCGTCTCTCGGTTGTGAGTGAGTCACCTCGCTTTTCTTTGTTCTCTCAACTTCTCGATAATGTTGTTCTGGCGCATCGTTATCCTCGCGATTTACGTCGTTGCGGTGAACTGCGAATTTAACGCTAGTGATATTAAAGCGGTGGTCCATTATTTGAAAAAATATGGTTATTTGCAGGAGAATGCGCAAAAGTTTTCAGCAGGCGACGATACGACTGTGGCTATGAAACGTGTGTCATGTGGTTTCAGAAATATTATAAATTGCCCGGCAACGGTGAATTGAATGAGCTAACCCTGCAATTGATGAACACACCCCGCTGTGGTGTCGAGGACATGTCGGAGCGCTCGATTGGTCCACTCTTGCTGAAATGGCCTAAAACATATCTCACGTGGAACTTTCACGGGGCGACGGGGGATCAACTGACAACAGCTCAAGCCGCGTTCGATCTATGGGCGGCGAATTCGTCGTTGACGTTCGCGCGTGATATACAGAATCCAAACATTCTGATATCATTTCGCGATGGCTTTCACCCGTTTCTCATTCCCCGATATGGAATGTGTTCGGATTCGATGGACGGCCCCAACGGGGTTGTCGCTCACGCGTATTTCCCTACTGGAGATAAAGACTATGTCTCGGAGATACACATGGACAACGCGGAACGATGGCACATAACTCTGGACAAGAATCCTCCGGGAACTTACCATATGCTTCAAACGCTCACGCACGAGATCGGTCACGCTCTAGGATTAAGGCATAGTCCGAACGAGGATTCAGTGATGTTTGCATTCGTGCCAAAGAAATCTTTTCCCACCAAATTAAGCTATGAGGATATTCTTACCATCCAACATCTTTACGGTCATAGCGTTTACTTTCCGGTTTCCATACCGATTACGACAACGATCGCGCCGATGACCACAACTACGAGGGCGACGACTACGAGGGCGACGACTACGAGAGCGACGACGGCAGCCACCACGATCGCGACTGATACGAAATTCTCGAAAGACGACGTCGAGACGGATCTGTGCGCCTTACAAAGTGTGGATCACGTGTTGGTATTTAACAGTCGAATTTATGTCGTGCGTAAGCGACACGTATGGTCGATCGATGTAAATGGAAAGACCTACAGGAAACCGTTTTTGTTGACGAATTATATTAATTATCTCCCCGTAAATTTCACACTTTCGGCTGCCTATCAAGCGCCGTCGGGCGATCTCGTGCTGTTTGTGGACAATAAGGTATACCTGGTGAATTATCCGAGTTTAGCGCTGGTACCAACCTGGCCGCGATATCTCTCCGAGCTTGGATTTCCATCGAACGCGAGAATCAACGCCGCGGTGAATACCAACCGAGGACGAACCTTCGTGATATACGACGATCAGTTTGCGGCCGAGATGAACGAGTGTTCGATGAAAGCCTCCCAATATTTCTCGATTTAAGCGATATTTCCCGGAATACCGTCCGGTATTTCAACGGCCTTCCGATTTATCGATGGGAATCTGTACTTTTTCAGCAAACGACAATTCTACAAATTTATCGAATTTACGAAAGCTGTAACAACCATCGGCGGATTTGAACCGGAGATGCTCGGTGTGACTTGTCCGAGGGACGGGCTGTTGCTAGAGCTGCGAAATTTCCTGAGTCGATTCGTTCGAATTGACGCACTGATGAGTAACCGTGACGATACTCTCGATGATATTGAAGAGGAAAAGAGCGAGTCGACGGTGTAAAAAACAAGTATTATAAATTATCATACAATTATCCGGAGAATCCGAGGATGTTGAAGAGGAAAAGAGCGAGTCGACGGTGTAAAGAAGTATTGTAAATTATCATAAAATTATCCGGAGAGGGGAATGACGTGTTTCTTTCAAGTCGACACCCTGTCACACGAGCGTTTATTCTTGTGCGGTCCACCTACCGGGCGCAAACGATCAGACGCATAGAAAGATACGCTGAGAAAAGAGAGAGAGAGATGTATTCGACATTGCGCGCTCATCAGCAGCAGGAGCAGCATTTCGATAAATCACCGCCGTCACCGCCGTCACCGCAGCCACCGCAGCCACTGTTGCAGGTAATGCTAACGCAACCATCGCCGCCGCTGCAACATCACTTTGACGACGATCGTGAGAACGCTATCTGCGACGATGGAACAAATTGGAAAAAGAAAAGAAGGAACGACGAGCGATCGGTGACGACGACGCTGCCGACGAATATTGAGCATGTCTATCCAACTTCGAGCAACAGCGGCAACAACAGTAAAAGAAACGCGTAAGTTGACGTTGACACCGACTAGCGTATCCCGCCAAGTATGTAGACATTTATACACACATTGTATTTTACAGAATTGACAACAGTAGCCGCTCGACAAAATGGATAGCCAATAGCGCGCGTTATCGTATCCGTATCTTGGGAAGGAGATACTCGTTGACCAAAACGTTCTACAAATTCATAGACGTCGGTATCGCCGTTAGATTTCCGTCTCGCGTGGACATCATCATAGGAGATTATCATGGCAAGGAGATCAATCTCTCGCCCGACGCGACGCATGGAGTCGACTCATGGATGAAAAACACGCCATAATGTGGCACCTGCGGCGGAGCACCAGCAGCGGCGGTAGGTGCAACAACGACGACGAGAATACGCGCAATCAAGCCTCCAGAAGAACCATCGTCGCAGCAGGTTTGACGTTACGATTTGGAAGACTCAACAGTTTACCGATCCTGCGTCTGGACACGCTCAAGACTCGTATCGTCCTGTCGATGAATACCGTGCTCGCTATGTTCGACCTTGAGCACTGCATAAATTTTATAGCGGCTACGCTGTGCCAGATAACCGACAAGGTCGACGCAAAACTGTCCCGTTTTGTCGCTATCGCATCCATGGTTCCGGACCCTGCGAACGTGCCACGTGTGATACGCGAGAGCGAATTTTTTGATCGCACTGACATCGTCGACTGCGAGTTGATCGCTTTATGTTTTGGAATGGCTAAAAAGTTGTAATTCTCTCTCACCACTCGCCCGATACGAATAAACCTATCTAAAAAAAAAAGCATTTCAATAAATAACAATTACACAATCTATACAATTCACATTTTTGATATTCTTTATTATTTTACCATTTCCCATTATGTGTACAGAGAGACATTCTTTTTTTTTTTACTCTAGGCTACAAATCTCATATCTGTGCGTATATGTATGTAGATAGATGTATGTAGATAGATGTATTCCACCACCATCGCCGCCGCCCGATCTTCGACGACACGATCGATCTGTAACGCGAGCAACTGTATTAATTTACGAAATTATTCACATATTCTCACATTATACGTACCTAAATGTCACCCTGACCGCCGTAGTAGTGAAGACTCTTAGTCTCTTTTACGATTGCCGGAATAGTCGACATATCCGTCGCCACCTGATCCAATAATTCTCGCAACAATTGTCCCTTGCGGTCCGTCATCGAGGAGGAGATAAAGAATTGACTTCTCAGTTTCGCGTGCCTCCACCAGTGACGCTTGTCCACGTTTACTATGTCCTTGAAATCGTACAGGTCCAAGCGTACCAATTGATGTCCGCTCTCTCCGGGTGATCTCATAGTCTCCATTCGCCCATTATTTAATCTAGATACGTACTGCTGAATATATTTGACATGAAAATCGGGAGCCAGATCAAACAATGCGTCAAGCCCGCGTCCCTTGTCCACCTCTTCCTCCTTATCATCACTATCATTCCGCTTCTTTCTCTTCTTATCCTCTTTTTCCTCCGCCGTCGAGGTTATCGCCGTCGCTGTCGCTGTCGCTACCTCTTTCTCATTCATCCTTTTCATGCGTAGATCCAATGGGGCGTCATCATTTTCGCAAACGTTTTCACCGTTGTCGTCGTTGCCGTCGTTGTCGTCACCGTCGTCACCGTCGTCGTCGTCGTCGTCGTCGTCGTCGTCGTCCTCGTCGTCGTTGTTATTGTCGTGATTGGTCACGACGGGAACCTTGCGCGACGCGGAAATCTGCCTCGCCGCTCCGAGCGGTAAACTAGCGATATATGTTTTATAATGTATCACCAATTCGGTGTAAGTTTCCACATTCATAGTGTTCTTCGTAAACCACTCGTAGATTGGATCAAGAATTTGGGCGCGAATAAATCTATGCATCTCATCGGCGGAACTAGTAGGGTTCAATGAGCCTTTGTCGAGCCACAACTGGTAGAGATCCTTCAGAGCTTTTCGCATGCCACGTGTATCGAAATTAGTTACCGTTTTCGAACTCTCAGCGGACTTCATCATACTCAAACTGACTAGTAATAATCTTAGGTTGCGCGTCGCTGTCCAAGAGGGATTCCATATGTTATACAATAAGTCAAGCAGGTTAAAATGAGTGCCGATTTCATTCGTTTTCTTCTTTTCCTGATCAGTCGAAAACGGCGCTTCCATAAGCAACATTACCTCCAAATCTTCCTGAGAGGGCTGAGATTCCACATTTTTCTTACTCATCTTGACGTACACTTGCGCGATTTTTTTTGAGAGAGAAAAACGGTACTTTGTGGTTCTCGATATTCCGACTTCTGACATCGAGCTGGTCTCGTCTCGCACTTATATATATGTACTTATATGTTTATGCATATACCACCGACTCTTGTCATAAGTAAAACCATTATGTAATTTTAAAGTGCGCCTAATTGTAAGTTTTATTCCTTCTCAAAACAGTCATCGCATAATGTATTTTTTTTTCTAATCGCCGCAATCAAATGTTCTATTATTCGCATAAATGTTTCTCTAATCGACGGGATAAAACGTTCTATTTTTAATTGTTAGAGTGCGATTATCACAGAATGATCCGCGAAACGCTCGAGGCTTCGAGGTGTGCCAAACCGCGACGCTTTTATTTTAAGTTTTTAAGTTCTTCCCCACATCATCGCGTAGTTTCCCGCAAAACGCTCGAGGCTTCGAGGTGTGCCAAACCGCGACGCCGATGATGAAATCACAACACTCCCCCTCCCCACACAATTGTTATTCCTTTCAAACATTCGTCGCATAAATGTTTTTTTTTCTAATTCCAAACCGCGACGCTTTTATTTTAAGTTTTTAATTTCTTCCCCACATCATCGCGTAGTTTCCCGCGAAACGCTCGAGGCTTCGAGGTGTGCCAAACCGCGACGCCGATGATGAAATCACAACACTCCCCCTCCCCACACAATTGTTATTCCTTTCAAACATTCGTCGCATAAATGTTTTTTTTCTAATTCCAAACCGCGACGCTTTTATTTTAAGTTTTTCATTTCTTCCCCATGTCATCGCGTTTCCGCGAAACGCTCGTGGCTTCGAGGTGTGGCAAAACTTCGCGACGCCGATGATGTAATCACAACACTCCCCCGCACAAACTAGTACGGGCCGGTATTCATAGTCGGATCATATATTTTTGAAGACCGTCTTAAGTATTTTCTTACGATGTCATGAACCAATCACAGAGCCGTTACTTAAGACTATCTTGAAATACGTTTCGACTATGAATACTGACCCCTGTGACAATATACTAGGGAGGTTCTGCCCCACAGGGAATTTTGGCTTACATGCAACCTAATCCGGTATTCATAGTCAGATCTTATTTCAAGACCGTCTTAAGTAATGTCTTAAGATGCTAATACGGCTCTGTGATTGGTTTATAACATCTTAAGATTGTACTTACGACGGTCTTAATTCATATTTGGATCTTATTTCAAGACCGTCTTAAGTAATGTCTTACGACGCTAATACGGCTCTGTGATTGGTTCATAACATCTTACGATTGTGCTTAAGACAGTCTTATTGCGTGGCGTCATCTGTCGAGCCTACTGAACTAGCTCCACACTTAATGCGTCGTGCGTGGCGTCATCTGTTGCACGATGCTGTCACTACGCGCTTCCCCCCTCTCACCGAGCCCCTGACGGCTGAGTTTAATCCCGTGCGAGGTAAATCCCGTCTTGGTCTGCTACTACGGAGCCGTCTGCGGAGATGCGGAGATACACGGCAGCGGCGTATCCTTTTTCGGACGCGTCGGCGAAGCCGTGAAGTTGAATCTGCTGGTTGCCGGGGCCGGTGCCAAGCCAACGATTTACGCGGAGGCTTTGGAGTATGGGAAGCTCCTTAAAGAAGAGCTCCCAGCAGTGTGCGTCGTCAGGAGGAAGCAAAGTATCCCAATCTAACTGCCGCAGCCATGCGGACTGGATAAGAATTTTTGCGCGGATTACGATTGGAGCCAGCCATCCTAGCGGGTCGAATAAGCGCGCGGTTTCTGCGTGAAGACCGACGTACCGCTCAAACAGCTGTATCGCCCACGCAATCCCGCCATGCAGGCGATCATCGACGAAGAAGTCGATAAAATGCTCAAAAATGGCATTATTGTTCACCGGTGGTCATCGTACAGAAAAAAGATGGCAAGCCCCGGTTTTGCATAGATTTTCGGGAAGTAAACGGGGTCACGGAAAGGGACGCGTACTCACTACCACATATCGCCGCCACGCTCCACAAACTCAGGGGAGCGAAATATTTATCCACCCTGGATCTAAAACACGGGTATTGGCAAGTACCGTTGTCCCCGGAAAGCCGTCGCGTGACTGCATTCACCGTCCCCGGGAAGGGGCTTATGCAATTCAAAGTAATGCCGCTCGGCCTGCACTCCGCTCCGGCCACGTTTCAGCGGCTGCTCGACATTATATTTGGCCCAAAATTAGAACCGCACGTCTTTGTATATCTGGATGATATAATCATCGTCAGCGAAACGTTTGAAGAACATTTACGGTTGGTAAGGGAAGTGTTCCGACGACTACGGGAAGCGAAACTGCGCATCAACATAGAGAAATGCCGGTTTTTCGCCGAACGACTAAAATACCTAGGCCATATTGTCGACCGCGACGGCGTTTGAACGGACGCCGAGCAAGTGAGCGCCGTCGCCAGATGGGAAGCCCCGCAAACCGTACGCGACGTTTGCCGGTTCCTGGAAGTCGCGTCCTGGTATCGTCGGTTTGTTAAGGATTTTGCGACTCTCGCCGCGCCACTTACCGCACTTACCCGCAAACGCGCCCGTTGGATTTGGGGGGACACCGAACAGACCGCGTTCGACGCCTTGAAGACCGCGCTGACGACATCACCGATGCTCGCGTGTCCGGATTTTAAACGACAGTTTTTTTTACAGACCGACGCTAGTACCACGGGCCTAGGGGTCGTCCTGACGCAATATTTCCCCGAGGGGGAACGGGTCATCGCGTACGCGAGTCGCGCCCTAAATAACGCCGAACGGAATTATAGCGCGACCGAATTAGAGTGCCTGGCCGTTATCTGGGGAATCCGACGACTGCGGGGATACCTGGAAGGGTACCGATTTACAGTGATCACCGACCAACAGTCGCTAAAATGGCTACGAAAGATCGAATCGCCGACAGGACGCCTCGGCCGCTGGGCCTTTGAATTACAGCAATACGATTTTGAGATTAAGTACCGGAAGGGCGCGCTAAATAAAGTCGCCGATGCGCTCTCCCGACAACCGGAAATATCCGCGGTAACCAGGCCAAAATGCAAGTGGTATCAGCGAACGTGGCAAGCAGTCGAATCGAAGCCACAAGAGATACCTGATTTTCGAATCGAGCATGGCTGGTTGTGGAGACATATACTCCACAGCCTAGACTTCAAAGACACCCCGGAAGGGAAACAATGGAAGGAGTGCGTGCCGAAAAAACAACGACTCGCAGTATTGAAACAATACTATGATGCGCCCACAGCTGGGCACCTGGGAATAGCAAAAACCATCGCCAGAATTGCGTCGCAATTCTACTGACGTCGCAATTCTACTAACGCAAGAGAAGCCCGCCGGGCAATTACACCCGACCGCGCTCGATCACCCGTGGCAGCAGGTAACCCTCGATCTTGTTGGTCCGCTGCCCCGCTCCACCGCCGGTAATATATGGCTTTTAACATGCAGGATCGGTTCACAAAGTGGGTCAAACTCCGACCTCTGAGCCGAGCCACCGCACCCGCCATCGTGAAACACGGAGGCAATCGTTCTCCGCCACGGATGCCCTGACGAGATATTGTCCGACAATGGCACGCAGCTGAAATCCAAACAACTCGCCAAACTCGTCCGAGATTGCGAGATTCGTCACCGCTTTACACCGGCATATGCGCCCCATTGCAACCCCGCGGAACGCACCAATCGCGTAATTAAAACTATGATTGGCCAATACGTCAAGAGGCACAAAGCGTGGGACGAACACCTGTCAGAACTACAATTCGCGTATAATACCGCAAGACACGACGCGACCGGCTATACTCCCGCGTTCCTCAATCATGGGAGCGAGCTACGACGCCCCGGGGAAAACACGCGTGCCAGAACCGCGATTACGCCGCCGACCGTCCACCGCCGGATGAACGAAGCGTACGATCTCGTAAAAATTCAGCTCGCTCGCGCGTTCCAGCACCAACAGGAGCATTATAATTTGCGCCGCCGAGATTGGCGACCACAGATAGGGGAGTGGGTGTGGAAACGGGATCGCCCGCTTTCCAACAAACAGGCCTCGTTCAACGCGAAACTCGCGCCGAAATTCATAGGCCCACTCGAGGTTCGCCACATAATATCGTCTGTCATCGTGAATCTACGTAGCCGTTCGGGGAAATGGTACAAGCACGTGCACGTGCAGGATTTGAAGCGCGCCCCGACCGACCGCCGACTTTCCGAATCCGATTCCGACAAAGAAGGGGGGATGACTAGCGCGCTTTCCCAAAACTCGCAAACGCACGACGACCGAGGCCAACATTGTAAGTCCGTTGGAAATTTTAAACAACGAAGCATGTCAATACGTAAACAGAAAACGCCGGTGGGGGGCATCAGGACGCGTACTAATCCCAATAAAGCAATGTCACCCCTCGTCCCGAGCGAGAAACGCGACGTCCAACAGAAAGAGTCTAACCATGGCAGAGACGACTTCAACCGAGCAGAACGACGATATCGTCAAAGCAATTACGGATCTCCTTGGCGACAACAACGAGGAGTACGACCCGGCCAGACCCGGGTTCGATCGGCAGGACATCACCCTGTACGGAGGACACGTGGCGACCACGATACGGCCGCTTGCCCAGTCCGTGTGGCCACCGGTCAAACCCCGATCGGTGCCACAAGTCGGTACGCGGATACAGCTGTCGGACGCCGCCAATCGCGCCAAACAAGCCTGGCTGCTGGAACCACCACCGCCGCCGCCGAAACGACGCCGCCCGGAGGCGACTCCACCACGGCCTACGCTGACTCCGGCACGACCCATGGGGCCATTACCCCGCCCCCGATTCCGGTCGAAGTGGAACCCGGAGTCATCATAGATATTCCACATTTCGCGGTCCATGTGAGCCGCCAGTACAAGCCGAACCTAGGCAACCGGAGATGGCACGTGCGGTTCGACGGAGCAGGAAGGGTAAAATGGGTAAAGGAGAAGACCCGAGCCCCGCGAACATCATCCCTCGCCAAGACTTCCGGGCCGTCCAGCCAATCCACGAGGCCGTAGTAAAAAGGAAGTGCCTCTAGATTCAGGCACATTTAAAGGGGGGGTGGTGTAACGATGCACCCCTAAAACTGCATCGTAGTTCCGGCTAACACCCGTCGGACACCGTCCGGCCGAACACCCGCCGGGCGGAAACGTGGGCGCGATGCGCCCACCCACATTTTTAATCTTATCAATCGCGATCTCGCCACGATAACGGCTCGAGATACCGCGGCCGGCCCGACAGACACCATGTGCGAGACCGACGGGACCCAACCGCCGCGGCCGCCGAGCGCCGCCGAAATCCGCTGACAGCAGAGACTACGCGTTCGTCAACGCGCGCGCGCGATACCGGCAACCCCCACACCGGGACGGTTCGAGATACCGTTATCCCGATATAAAATGGCGAGTTCGCGATAAAACGTCACTTGATCCCGAGCAAAAGTCCGATTCAGTAAGCAGCAGAAAATCGTGGTCGAGCGCTCTCCGCCACGATCGAGAGCTCTCGTAGCTGCTATCCTGACATCATCCTTCCTAACTCGCGAAGGCAGAAAAGCCGAGGTGGAGAGCTCTCCGTCTCGGCCGAGTGCTCTCGGTGCCGACGCAGTTAAATTCCTCATCCAAACGATACCGTCGTGATAATCCGCCCGCGCCGCGTCAATCCCGAGCGATAGGCCGCGACCGCCGGATCCACGCTTTACACCGCCCGTTACGCGATCGAGCTACTAGGGCAATTCAAAAGCTCTGTTGCACACCTCTCCAAGATCCCTGGTGGAAATAATTTTACAATTTTTGAGAATCCGACAAACCAAGTTGACTCGCAGTTTTCTTCTTCCGAAAGTAAGATTGTCTTCACGAAAGATAAATCTACTTCTATTACTGCAAAAGAGGAAAATATATCCGTTATTAAGAAATGTTCTTCGTCGGGACAAAAATCTTCAATTACAGCTATGCCGATTTGATTGAAGAAGCGTCATTCTGACTCTGGAAGAAACATCGATCCCTCCAAAGATGACGATATTTTTGTAGGAGAACAGGAAAAAAAGAAAAGTAAAATAAAAGAAAAGCAGGTAATTTCCTCAGTAAGAACCTCTGTAATTACTACTGCAAACATCGAAAAATATGATACTATACACAATGTTACATTAGACAAAGACATAGAAGATGTAGCATCGTGTTACGTCCTGTGGACTCCACGCGATTTCTTCCTTTCGTAGAATTACTCTAAACAGTGGTTATCAATTGGCGAGCGGATGCAAGCCGTTGCTCATTAAAAGTAAAGAAACGTAACTAGAAACTTCCCGTTGACTCGAACCCGATAAATTAAACAAGTAATGGATTTGTTGTGATCTAAGTGGTCCCAATAATTCCACGAAGCGAGGCAACGGAAATTCAGTTACGATAACGGGCAACGAAAACTCAATTAAAAACGCGTGATAACGGGAGGCATGGGTCACCGTAAATTAAAACGCCATGCGAGGGCCTTTGAAATCACGCGTCTAATTAGAGGTCGCGTCGTCACCCTGCCTCAATTTATCAAAACTAAGAGTTCACACGTGTCACCCGTTTAAGAACGCGGATTTGAACCCTGACCCACGCTTCCCAGTAAGCGATAAAGATAAAACAGTATTAGCTTGGACCACCAAACAGTGGGGAAATATAATTCTAATAACGAACCCGCCAATAGATGACCAATAATTAAAAATTGTGTAACGAGATTTCGGTAACTCGCCACGAGATAGGCGGAAAACCGAAATCTACGTCACAAACAGGAACCAGACTCCACCAATCCTAATCATCCTCGGATTAAATTCGCCCCTTTCAATTCATATAAAAACCGCGACTCCGCGTACCTCAACACACTTTGCACTTGGCACTTGCTCTTGCACTTCGACTCAGTTTCTTTAAAACTGCCACGCAGTCTGTCCGACAATCGAGTCGAGCTCTGTTATTTTCTAAATTCTGTGCGTGTCCGCCGCCAACCCAGGGTCCTGCCAATGACCCTCAGCACGCCCCGACGCCGAGATCCGCGAGTCGCAACCAACGGCGCCGTGCAACTTCTTTAATACCAACATTCGCTCACACAAGAGCCCAGCAAATAGTAAGTCCGCAATCTCACTCGCGATTTTTAAATCGGATCCTCGGGGTTCACAAATAACATATATATATATATATATTCTTTGCATATATATGTGTTAAAAATTTTCATTTCCCCTTTTTAACTTCCCAAACTGATTAGACAATTATAATTTCTCACCCCTTACATAATAATTTTTAGTGACTACCCGGAGTCGCAAGAGTTTAGCCCTGAAAATAAAGAAAAGATACGTACGTAGCAGGCGAGCCCGCGTCGTTGAGCGACAGCTCCTCCAGGCGCATCGAGAACATTTTAACCGCCACCATCTTCCACAATTTTCCCTTCCCCCGCGTTCTCTCGCGTACAAAATCTTTCCCGACACCCCCGATTCCTCCCCCTGTTCGGGACCGTCCTATTCCCCGGTTCCTTCCGAGGAACTTGACCGGTTCCCCTATCCGAAGCTCCCACACTCCCCCATCCCTTTTTACCTACGCGACGAATACCGCGAGAGAACACCCTCTCCTGCGTTCTCCACCTCGAGCGTGGAGATTCTCTGCGAAATACCCCGGTTTCCCTCCACCAATAGACCAACCTCTCCCGCGCTCTCCACCTCGAGCGTGGAGATCATCCCGGAAATTATTACCATAGATTAACCACGTTAATGCAATAAAATATAATAATTAATTATTAATGGAACAATCAATTTATTAACGTAAGAATACAAGTGTAAGAACGTTTCAAACATACACACACACTCATGGCATACACCCTTTTCTTTTTCTTCGTGTTTTTTGAATTATAAATGTACTAACCGGGCAGGAGATCATATTAAATGTCGATGCATCCCCTCAGTAATCCTGTCCGATGACCTCCGAACCAATGTAACACCCGCGTATTCTCCACACACATATACACACACCACACTAAATCCGTACCATTTGCGTTTGTTTTTATGTTTTTCTATATGCACATGAATGTAACTGACTCATTGATTTTCATCATTTATAATAAATAATTGTAGTGTTTTAATTTCTCAAATCAATGTCTAATTATTTAAATTAACACCTCGTCACCAACCTTTCCGCTCGCAAAATCGTACACGGTCCGATCCCAGGTAATAGGGATTGCATAATCCTTGACCTGAAACAGGACCGACGATCGCACGGCTCGCAGTAGGCGTAATAGCGTCCCTTCGGACGTTGACCCTCGACTGGAGCCTTCCGAAAAGTGCGTTCGACTCGAGGCACGCGTTTACTCGCGCGACCCGAGATAACCTTTAAGTATTCTCTTACGTCCTTCCTTACCCCGTCCCCTCTGGGTAGCCTTTCTTTCGCTTCCTAGTTTTCCTTTTCATTGAAACTCCCGGGGTTTGGACGTAACAGAACTTAAATTTTGGGGGCTCGTCCGGGATGAATTGTGCGATTTTGCGAGACAGGTATGAGTACGAGGTCTAAATCCGACAAGGCTGAAGTCGATAATCTTTACAAAAACGCTATTGAAAATTAAGGCAAAATTAAACCAGGTAGCTTAGCACTATATACCTCCACTCCCTCTGGATCCACTAAACCTACTCCAAGACAGATCAGTTTCACTCCGAACCTTACCGAAATTGCGGAAGATCAGTCCAAAAATTTAGCCTGTACACCTGAGCCTGCTTCGTACGAATCTTTGAACAAAGTTTTATTAACACATCTAATCGAACATAATACCTCGTTAAGTTCTAAAAACATCACAGAAACAATGGCGCACCCTAACCCGTTCGCCACCTTAAAATATGCGGTCGAAGCTGTTCCTTTCTTTGACGGCCAAAATATTCCCCTCACATATTTTATCGAAGGATGTCAGGAAGCAAAAGCTATGCTGCCCGATGAGGCAGAGTCTCAATTTACAAAAATTATCAGAACCCGAATTGTAGGTAGAGCACGCCATACTATACAAGACCAAGATTTCGACAGTGTAGCCCAATTAACTAAATACTTAGAACAAATTTATGGCCCATCTAAAAACATTTATCAGTTGCAAGGAGAGCTGGGTTGTATTTACCAAAAGAACGAGGAAGACGTAGTTACATACGCAAATCGAGTAAAGATATTAGGAAAACGGATATTGGAAGCGCATAAAAATTCAGGAAATGCCCTTCCCGGTCAGAATATTAAAGCATCTTTAGAAAAAGATATGTGCAAATGTTTTATCAGAGGATTAAAGCCGGAATTAGAACAAAGAGTAGCGAGAAATTTAGACGTTCAAGCGACCGTAGCCGACGCCCTGCGGATAGAGAGAGAGCTACGCGACATGACAGATTTACGACAAGGGCAGGGTAGAGGTCCAGGAAGATTATCGAATGTTAACAGTTCACAAGAAACATGTCAGATTTGCTATAAGGAAGGACATTTAGCCTCTAATTGCAGAAAATTAACTCAAATCTCTCAACAGCCTTACAATAAAAGCCCGTTAGGGACCGAAATTTTAATATGCCAAATCTGCAAGAAACGCGGACATAGCGCCGACAAATGCCGGTTGCGTGATTCCCAAACCCGTCAATCCGTTAACATTGTGCGAGAAAGTAACGTTATTTGTCAATTATGCTCTAAATCCGGGCATAGCGCTAAAATGTGTAGAATGAATAATAGCAATAACCAGAGTAAGCCTTCTATAATTTGTCAATGGTGTGATAAACCGGGACATTCGGCTAGTAATTGCTGGAAGAAGCAAAACGAACAACGCAATACAGAAAATAGGCCGAAAACTACTTGCCGAATCTGTAGTAATTTCGGGCACCTTGCCAAAGATTGCCGATCTAAAATAGAGCGAAACGCAGCATCCAAAAACTCTTTATTCTGTTGTTATTGTAAAGAAGAAGGGCATCTCCTCGAAAATTGCGAGCTACGCATTGCAAGTAATAATCGCAGGCAAGCAAATAATCAGGGAAATTCCAACGGACCCTCGAAGTCGGGTGTACAACAGGGGTCCGAGCGGATCTCACACCCATCCACATCACAAAAAACCCAGTAGATAAAAACGTGTCGGAAATACGACCTGTAACAGTAAACCTCGATAACCACAGGCGCGTGCCGACCGTTCAGGCAAATCTCAGTAAAACAGCTCTACATGTAACTTTTATGTTAGATACAGGTTCAGGGCCGAATCTAATTAAAGAAAATTTTATACCTAAGGGCAAACCTGTCGATTATACTAACATTTTACAATTAAATGGGATAAACAAATTCCCAGTTTACACCCTCGGGAAAGTTATTTTACTTCTTTTCGGGAAACAAGTAGCCTTCCATGTAGTGTCTAATGATTTCCCAATTCCTCAAGCCGGTATATTAGGTAACGATTTTTTTGAACAGGCTTCCTCGGCAATAGACTACGCTAAGGGATGTTTGAATGTATCGGGAATTAACGTGCCTTTCTTCTCACCAGAAACTATCACAGCATCTCCACGGACCGAATCATTATTTTACGTAAGAATAGAAAATCCAGAAGTAAAAATAGGATACATACCAAGATTAAAGGTAGCTCACGGAATATATCTGGGAGACACTATAGTAGAAAACATCTCTGGAAAGGCATATTTAAATGTCATAAGTACCTTGGATGAAGAAGTGGAAGTTCAGGTACCAACCCTGCGCCTCAAACCCCTAAATGAAATATTCGACGATCACGAACCAGATATAGAGGCGCGAGATAATCAAGAAAAACTTGCAAATATGCAACACTCGGAAGACGGCCAAACTCACTGCACAGCACTCGATGGAATCAACAAAAATGAGATACAAACAAATACTAATAATGAAAATAATAACAAGTGCGAATATGCAAATTCAAATAATAGTGAAGACGATGAAAACGAAATTGAATTAAAAAGAGAAACTAAGAATAAAACTATAAGAAGAAATAAAAGGTCAAATAAAAATATTAATCTAGATATTCGCGAGGAAGGTTTCCAAACCTCCCCCGAAATGCTAGACTCCAAAATCTTTGGAGAGGGAAGCTACCAAATCTCTCCTGAAATATTAAACAATTCCAAAATCTGTGGAAGGGGAAGTTACTAAACCTCTCCAAAAGGTAATCTTAGAATTGCAGAGGAAAGTTTCCAAACTCCTCTAGTATATTCTCCCGTCGATTGCGTGGAGGGAAGTAACCAAACCTCACGATGCAATACGACAGAATTTTGTTTAAGAGAGCCAGAAAATAAGAGCTCCTTAAATTCTTTGAAAGAAATAAAATTTTTAAGGGTTGGAATACCCATAAAAAGTGATCAAAATCATACCTCTCATATTACAATTGAAGAACTCGTAAAAAGAGTAGAATCATATAATCCTAATGTCAAAGAGATTTATGGTATTAATAAAAAAAATAAACCGTCTTCAAAAATCTTAGCATCTACGCATGCTGAATCACAAAGAGTAATAGACAATTTGATGCGCAAACGCGAATCTGAAGGAGAAGAAAGACGAATATCATTAATAAATAATACTTCGCGTGAATGTTTTGTATTGTCCGAGAAACGTAAAAGGGACAGACTCACAGAAATTACAGAACTATTACGTTTAGAACACTTAAATGCCCAAGAAAGGGAAAATGTGATAAAACTTATCTCCAACAGTCAAGACAGATTTCATATTCCTGGAGAAAAACTAACAGCAACTCATGTAATGCAACATCAGATACCAACAACAGATGATTGACCTATAAATACGCGGCAATACAGATTCCCGCAAATCCACAAAGAAGAAATAAATAAACAGGTAAAAGAACTGCTAGAAGGAGGCATCATAAAACCTTCTCAGTCACCTTACAATACGCCCATCTGGATTGTACCCAAAAAGGAAGACTCGAAATGAAATAAACGCTGGAGAATGGTTTTAGATTTCCGAGCTCTGAATGAAAAAACTATTGGCGACGGTTACCCAATACCTAACATCGTCGATATTATAGACCAATTAGGTAATGCAAAGTATTTTACCGTATGCGATCTGGCCTCGGAATTTCACCAAATAGAAATAGATCCCGCAGATAGTCACAAAACTGCATTTACAACTCCTAACGGTCATTACGAATTTGACCGAATGCCTTTTGGATTAAGAAACGCTCCTGCTACTTTTCAACGAACAATGGATCGTGTATTAGCGGGATTAAGGGGAATATTTATCTACATGGATGACGTCGTCATCTCCGCTTCTTCACTAGAACAACACGAATGTAAATTTAATTTGTTAATAGAACGACTCCGCGAAGCTAATTTGAATTACAGCCAGATAAATGCGAATTCCTAAAATCAGAAGTAACCTATTTAGGACACGTAATAAGCAGAGATGGGATTAAACCCGATCCTAAAAAATTAGAAGCTGTAAAACAATTTCCTAGGCCCAAAACGCCGAAAAATATTAAACAATTTCTCGGACTAGCAGGATATTACAGCAGGTTTATACCCAATTTTTTAAAACTAGCCAAACCTCTAACCAATTTATTAAAAAACGATACGCGTTTTGAGTGGACACACGCTCAAGAGGAATCTTTTGAAACATTGAAGCAAAAATTATGCGAAGAACCAGTTTTGCAGTATCCTGATTTTTCTAAACTTTTCATCCTGACCACCGACGCTTCCGGAATCGCAATAGGAGGGATCTTATCGCAAGGAGAAATTAATAAAGATCGACCAATAGCATACGCTTCACGAACCTTAACCGACAACGAATTAAAATACGATACATACGAGAAGGAAACCTTAGCAATTATATATTGCGTTAAGCATTTCCGACCATATTTATACGGGCGAAAATTCACTTTAGTTACAGACCATAAGCCTTTACTTTGGTTCAAAAACGCGCAAGATGCGAATATGAGAATTCTCCGGTGGAGACTGAAATTAGCCGAATACGAATACGACGTAGTATATAAAGCAGGGAAAACCAACGTAAATGCCGATGCCTTATCGAGAAATCCAGTAGAGGAAACAAATTGTAACGTAATCAAACATCAAAAGTTTTTAAATCCCAACAACCCGAAAGACGCAGAGACAATTTCCAAAATGTTGGAAGAATCCGACGAAGATGAAGAAGACGAAGATTTCAATCTATATCTCTCAGACGACGAAGAAGTAGAAAATTTATTACCCGACAACGATACAAATCACGAAAATACAGATTCGATACCATTTACACGAGAAGAGCTGTGTGACCCACCGAAGTTGCAAATTATGGAAAAGGTATCGACTCACGACCCTCCTTACAACAGAATACAGACTCGAAGTCAAACGGCAAAAAATAAAGACCCACAAAAAGGGGAATTACTTGACGGTTCCCAGAACCGAGAAAATGAGGTCAAGGGTCTAGAAGGTAAACCCGACCCACTAAACGAAGAAAGCGACTCCGAAAACGAAAAAGACGACGAAGAAAACGAACCAGATGACGAGGAAAGTAAATCAAACAGACTAGATACTGAAGATACCGGAAACCAAACCACACCAGGAATAAAACCCACTATCACCGACATCCAGATATACAAAAATAATGTAATAGAAACTCGAGATTTACTATTTCTGCGCAAGGATAATGTCGCATACTTTGTCGATACTAACGGAAAACCGTTGGATTCAGGATCGCAAAAATTATTTGAACGAAACGATATTCCAAACCTGAGTCCTCTCTCTTTAGGTAAAGCAAAGGCTATAAAGTATAAGAAACACTATCACATAGCCTTGCCTATCAGCGAGGGATTACGAGAAGGCCCGACCATAACTCTCACAAAAATTGCTACAGCGACAAAAGATCTACGAAACATCGCCGACGAATTAAATTTAGAAACACTCAGTATTGCAAAAACAGATATTGTTAATATGTACCATGGAGCAACATCAAATCTCTCTTACAATTAACCTTTGTAGACTCAACCACCAAATTGATTATATGTAATGGATTAATCAAATATCCGCCCAAAAGATCTCCGCTCCAGTATAATCGGCGAAATGCACTGTTCGCCTACCGGAGGACATCGAGACGTTACAAAAACATATAATAGAATAAAACACCATTATTATTGGGAAAATTTGAAATCCGATATTCAACGGTACATACAACAATGTTTACAATGTCAATTAAAAAAATTAGTACGCGTAAAAACTAAACAACCCATGATAATTACGGATACTCCAGGATCTTCCTTCGATAAAGTAGCCATGGATATCGTAGGACCACTGCCTATAACCGAAAGAGGCAATGAATATATCTTAACTTTGCAAGACCAACTTACTAAATTCTGCATGGGAATACCGTTACCAAACCAAACTTCCGAAACAATAGCAGAAGCTTTCGTAGACAGATTTATCTGTGTATTAGGAGCACCCAAAGCAATATTAACCGACCAAGGTAGAAACTTTATCAGCGAATTAATGAGAAAAATAGCTAAAATATTCAGAATTCGCAAATTTCGTACGACAGCCTTTCACCCTCAGTCAAACGGATCGCTAGAAAGATCGCATCACGCATTAGGAGAATATCTAAAACAATATGCAAACGAACAAATACAATGGGATAGATGGATCGGCCTTGCAATGTTCAATTATAACACCAGTGTACACGAGGCAACAAAACACACTCCGTATGAATTAGTCTTTGGCAAAATAGCGAGAATTCCAACAAACGAACCTTTGACTCCAGAAGACAAATTAGCAAATTACGAAGATTACCTGATTAACCTTGTCACGCAACTTCATGCCATACAGACTAACGCTCGTAAAAATGTTGTCGAAGCCAAGTATAAATCTAAAAAATATTATGACAGAAAGATTAACCCACAGACCTTTAAACCTGGGGACCATGTGTTCTTACAGAAAGGGCCGAAACCCGGAAAATTTGGAGACCAATACACTGGCCCTCATGAAGTCTTAGAAATATTGAATAAAAACAACGTGAAAATCAGGATCAAGAAAAATAGCCGAGTAGTGCATCCTAACCGATTACGAATCTCTCATATTAAAACAGTTTCCAAATAAACCAAAATAAATAATAATACAAAAATAACAACAACAAAATCATATAACTTTCAGATGGACCGGCAAATGAAAGGAATAACAGCAACATTAATAATAACTCTATAGATACAACAAGTTTTCGGAATAATAGGATATGATTGCGGATCTCCATCCGCCAACATAACTACCTTATCATTAGTAAGCATCGAAGAATGTGACATCCCTTTACCGAACGTCAGCTCTAGCCAAATTTTTGTACAATTACTTCAACTCAGCGAATTCGATTCGGTGCCAGTAATACAATGCAAAATTGAAATTGATCAAGAAATTAAGAGATGCGGCATGTTCTCCCATAACATGGACGTCTTCAACGGCAAATATTCATATATAGACAAAGTATCTCGCGACGCATGTAAACTAATGCATACCTATGGAAGTATCGAGATAGCAGAAACTTGTATAACAGGATTGAAATCTAATCAAACCACCAGTCGTCCAGTGGTTTTAGCTGGCCATGTGGACGTCGATGGACACTGTTCCGGAGGAGCTTACTCGGATCCTTATGGAACATGGTCAGAAGTTATTGTACTGGGCACTATTAAGATCACACTGCAAGACTACATCGCCGACGTTAAAATAAATTCCAATCGCATCCACCTCAGATCAGGAGTAGTCTGTGATTTTAGCACTACACATTGCATCGATCTAGAAGGAGGAAACACCTTTTGGGACCCTATACCTAAGGATGCCTGTAAATTTAACTCATATAACACTTTGTACAGAGGTTACGCAGCCAAAATAATCGACTACACAAACGAACACGCTCAAATAATTTATTCTCTAAACACTCCGGATACAGCTTTCGCTTTAACCAACACAAGTACATACAACACGTGCGGGTTTGTGTTCATCCGAACCGAACATCCGAAATTAGTAATTGTTGAAACTTTACCTCACGTAGATATCGCTAAACGTTCCGGCCAAATAGCCAACCTCGATATTTTCGCTTATATGAACTCAAAATTCGTCTACGTAGAAAAGCACTTCCGTAACCAGATCAAACAATTGTATAGACATGTTTTGATGCAGCAATGCGACCTTGAATTAAGAATGATGCAGAACGCCTTAGCAATAGCTGCACGATCTCCTGACGTCTTCGCTTATCACTTTATGAAGGGGCCTGGATACATGGCCCTTTTGGGAGGCGAAGTGATCCATATAATAAAATGCGTCCCAGTCGAGGTAAAACTAGCTCAAACCGAAGAATGCTACGAGCAACTCCCAGTGTCACTAAGAAATCGAACCTACTTTTTAACACCGCAAACGCATATACTACTACGGCAGGGAACACAGATCGAGTGCAACTCGTTCGCACCTCCCATGTACCTCCTAGAAGACTCCTGGTATAAAATTATGCCAAGGCCGGTGGAAACCATGGCACCTACCATCATGAAACCATTGACTAAGCCTACTTGGAGATACGTCAACCCTGGAGCACTTGCTACCAGCGGCATATACACAGAGAAGGATTTAGAAGATTTCAAGGACCACATAATGTTTCCTGCCGAGCGTCCCGCCGTTCTTAACACTGTAGCCAGAGGAGTGATGGGACATTCAACTCAATTACGAGGAGGATCAATCTCCAACCTTATCGACGAGGCATCCGTCGAAAGGATCGCACTCTCCGCTTGGCAGAAATTCTGGAACAAATTCTTAATCTTCGGCAATGTTAGCGCCGGATTAATCGGAATCTACCTATGTATAAGAATCATCAAGCTAATATTAGACACTCTCGTACACGGATACGCCCTCCACACAGTGTATGGATGGTCCGTGTTTCTAATAGGAGCCATATGGGACTCTCTGACCCAACTCCTATTACATCTGGCAAGGAGGAAACCCGAAACCGAAGGAGAGCCACCGCTCCGGCCCCAGACGGACCAAAACAAGAAAACGTACCTCACGAACCACAATCCCATGTAACCAATAACAAGGAACCAGAAAACACCTTTTCATTTAGTAGACCTCTCCTCCCCTTGAAGGAGACTTCCACCTACTCCCTTGAACTCAAAGGATAGTAATAACAATTTATAAACAAAAAAAAACAAAAAAAAAACATATATATATATAAGAGGAAGGGGAGGGAGAATCCCGCCAAATACACATCTTCTGGCGCCACATCGCCACTTTGTACCGCATGCTACGTCATGCAAGAAATCAAAATCTCATCATTCTTTTATAGAAATGGAAATTAAATGCACCAACACCCGATTGCTGTCCCGTGGACCACTAAAGGTAAATAATAGAAAACTTTCTTTTCGACCAAAACTGGCAACATTTATTCATCAGTTAACACGACGTTTCGACTGAGAATCCAGTCCTTATCAAGTGTAAATGTATAATATATATACGCCTACGCAACACTTCATAATCTCAGATATTGTTCCAGCAATAAAATTAAATCTACAAACTGAAATATTATAACAATAACTAAAGAGTATCGAGTAAAATAATACATCGAGTCCATAAAAAGACAGAGCACTTACGTGTTTTGTGCGACGTTTGACATTAAAATTGTACATTTTCGTAACGCGAGGTGACAGATTAATATATTAAAGGTAAAGGTCGTCAAGGTAGACTCACCCACCTTCTTCTGGGTCCACCTGGAAAACGCGCGAGCAGACCTTGACGAGCTCATTGAGGACTTGACGCGGAGAATGACGCGCATGGGTCATTTTCTGCACGAGCGGCCTGACCATATCCTGCTGGGCGAGTTGGTCGCAATCCAAGAAGGAAAGCGCTGGCAAAGAGGACTCGTACATCGAGTCGAGAGGGGCGGCTCAGTTACAATTGCCCTACAAGACTGGGGCCGCGCCGTTCAACGACCCTTGTGTGAAATCTACACCTTGGAAGATCGTTTCCGCGAACTGCCCTGGCAGGCCATCCCATGCGGGCTTGCTAACATCCAACCTGTCGGACCAAGGACAAGATGGCCTCGCAGGGTCATCGACCTGACCCGACTCCTATTAGAAAAACGAGACGGATGGATCCGGATCCAAAAACCACTCAGGGACGAGGCTGCAATCGTCAACTTTAAGCCAGATCGTGAGAGCCAGGAAGAATTAAGCAACACGGAAGAACTCTTAATACGAATGGGGTGTGCCGTACACTCTGACCAACAAATAGCGGGATCATACCCCACGATCCTCTAAAATAATAATAATAATAAAGACACTAAGATTACTTATATAAGCAATCTATAATTTTACTAACTCAGGGGCATACATTTTATTATACAGGGTGTCCCAAGACCTCACCGACAAACTTTGAGGAATGATAGGTCACACAGAGAGGATCATTTTTTGTTAAGAAACATATGGTCGCTGACGCGACCTTAAAGAGTTATGCATTCGAAAAGTCAGATTTCCGGTAAAATGTTTTAAACAAATAAAATTTATTTTTTCTTAGTAGGCCCTAGACTGGCTCCAAGCACCTAGCTAAATAAAAGAGTGGGGGATACAACGCTATCAAAAGTTTGCGGAATAAAAAGAACGATCAATTTCGGAGCGATAGAACAAGCCGAAGATGGAGATTTAGCGGAACTACTGGAAAATAAAAAATCAGCTCTACGATTGGAGAGTCGCGATACCAGGCTCAACGTCGCACATTTATTGTGAGCTAAACACACCAATCAAACGACCCACTACGTGACGAGACTATTGAGAAGGAAAGTCTTTAAAAGCTTACACGGTTTAGCATATCCAGGGATCAAAGCCACGGTGAAATTAGTTACGCAACATTTCGTGTGGCCTGATATTCAACGAGACTGCAAAAACTGGGCACGCGCTTGTATACAGTGCCAGAAAACGAAAGAAACGCGACATAATCGCGCTCCACTTGGAAACATAATGGAACCTTTAAAAAGATTTCAACACATAGACATCCACTCAGACATCGTCGGTCCATTACCCACATCAAGAGGCTGCAAATACTGTCTCAACATGTACCTAACATGTACCGTTTCACTAGACGGCCGGAAGCGATACCTGTAAAAGACATCACTGCCAAAAAACTTTTCAAGCAATGGATAACGAGATACGGGATACCGGAACGCATCACTTTTAGTGCATCGCGGTACAATTAGAACAACAACTGGCGAGAAGGAGGAAAGAACAATTCTTCTGGTGCCGGAATTGAGCTATGCAGCAGGTCTTATTGATAGTATTCGCAATAATTATCCTGTGATGAGAGATTTGAGCACAGTTACGAAAATGTCGCCTGACCAACGTCGAGAAGTGATTAGGAGATTTGTAGAAGAGGTAGAAAAGAATGATATAACTCGGGATATATTATCGGAATGGGGATTGAGTTTGAGCAATGATATAGTTCATTTTACCGCAAGATGTCTTGACCCTGAATCAAGGCAGGCAATTTGAGTGCAATATATTCCGACGTCTAACGCAATTAACCTGCACGAGGCATTAGAGAACTACGGCATATTTACCAGAGACGAATGGAATTGTGGAACGATTTCGTGGGAAAATAAAAACGGAAATAAAATGCCACAAATCAGAGACTTGGGTAGAAATCCTCCCGATAATTATGCTCGGAATAAGAGCAGCATGGAAAGAAGATCTGAAGGCAAGGGCAGCGGAATCAGTATCTGGAGAGCCGATACACATACCAGGACAATTCTTGACCGAGTGTAAAGAAGAAACGATCCAACGACAGGACTATGTGCATTGTTTAAAAAAATCCATGCAAGAATTGAGACCAAAACATAAGCGACACGGCCGGACAACAATATTTCAATTCAAGGATTCGAAAAGAGCCACGTACGTATTTCTGAGGCACGACGCACCGACAGGAGCACGTCCAGTCAACCTACGAAGGACCTTACAAAATACTATAAAGAAATCCGACAAAGTTTATAAACTAAAAGTCAAAGGAAAACCGGTAAATGTCTCAGGGTAAAGCCAGCGTGTATTACTGAAGAGGAGTCTATAGGAACGTCAAACATAAAAGAAGAGGCGACGGAGGAAAGCAAGCAACCTACAACCAGACGCGGAAGGACGACAAAGCTCCCAGTACGATTCCAGGTTTATAAGATTTAGAGACAACCAAGGGGGTCCTGTGGCAGCCGATTCTCTAGGCGCCGAAATATATATCAAAAAATCTGCGCGCGAGCGCACCGTAACTCGGTTACCACAGACGCGAAACCGCGCGCGAGCGTTCCGCGACGCAAGTAAATATTATCGCTGAAAGGTGACCGCTATTCCCGTAAGGAAGTGTAAGACAGGAGGATTCATAAGGCGGTGCCGCGAGAACTCAAGCATCCCTCGCTGCGGATCAGTCGATCCAGTCTCCGTGCTACACGTTGTGAGACCGAGCTTTCTCCGCTTTTCAGAGCGTAGAGGACACAAGGCAGTAAGTCCGCTGCTCCCTCGCGACAAGGGCCATCCAGGCCTTGCCGGCTTAAGGCGTAGACGCAAGGCGGCTCCAAAGAATCCGAACGGGGCTCGACACCAGCGAAGAAGCCGACCACGCCGAAGGGTTCGGCGGAGAAGGTTTCCCGCCAAGGAAATACAGCTTACCGAGGCCGATCATAAAATCGGTTTATTTATATAGCAGGAACTTTTATTGATTCGACGCAATTGGCAATTATCAAATAATTATTGTTTACACAACGTTTCGACCCGGGGGATTGGGTCCTTCTCAAGTGACTAACTATAAGCTGGAGTAGGAGGGAGTCACCGGTTCTGGATTACTTGTAGGCGAGGGGGGAGCGGGGCGAGGGGTTTCGGCGCCGCGGGGTACTCCATGCCCGGTGGGCGCGGGGTCCGCGGGGCAAGGGAGGGGGCGTGTGCACTTAGGGCGAGGAGGTCCGCGGGGCAAGGGAGGGAGCATGCACTTATGGCGCGGGGGTCCGCGGGGTAAGGGGAGGGTGGCGGCCTACAGCATGGGTCCTGGATGGAAGGGGGAGGGGTCTTAGGCGCGCGCTCGTCGGGGGGTATGTTTCTAAATGCTGCGTCTTGCCCTGCATAAGCGATCATTGATATAATTTACGATCAATTATAGTGACGTTAATGTCCTCTTCACTTTTCTAGAAAGAGATGTTTATCCTAGATTATGTTTCTTTCAAGTATGCACGTGCGGTCTGCATCTTTTTGCTCGAAAGAGCCCTTTGTCAGGCCATGCCTTTGCGACTATAAAAAAAATAACGCGAGATGTCCTCTTCATTTTTTCTAGAAGAAGACGTTTTATCGACGAGCATGTCACCATTCGACACGGACATTTCGTGACCCCATTCAATTAAAATTTTGCGAGCGCATACTAGTTTTAACCGTCGCATTTTTTTCATTTTTTTTTTTTAGAAAGGGTCGTTTTTTTTTAGTCATGTATTGTGCAGGATCCTTCGACCTATTATTGACTCACTGAAGTTAGTATGTCTCTACTGGACGGAAATTGGTCCACCGACCTAAATCTTTATTTTAACTCCTATGATTGTCTTCCACATGCGAATGGAATAAGATCTCAAATGCTCTCCATATAATTATCATAAATAGTAAATGTCGTAAATGTCAAAAACGCATTGTGTTCCCTACTCCAAAAATTTTTCTTGGCTGCCATGACTGTCTTCTTCATAGTGTCCAAGCCACCGAATTCGCACAGTCTTCTCAGCTTTTACACGGTGCAGTTTAAATTAAAAGTAGTTCAGTAAAAATTAAAAAAAGTGGAAGCTATAAAAGTTACAAAAGTTGCAAAATAATGGAAGGACAACATTACGTAGAAGAGTACATACAAATTCGATACCCAGTCAGAGGAGTAAGTATATTAAATACATTATTTAATATAAATAATATTTCCTAAAAATGTAAACTAAAAAATATTTTCTTAAATTAACGATTGTTTTAATTTTTTTACAGTGGATATGGGTGGGAAACGTGCCTCAACAGGAGGTATGGATAAGGAATATGGTGAGAGTGCGGATTCCTCGCGAGCAAGTGTGTATAAAAATGGCATTTTTCATATATTTATATGAAAACAGCTTTTTAAATTTTGTATTTCTTTGTTTTCAGCCCCAGGAAGTATGGATAAACAATATGGTGAGAGTGCGGATTCCTCGCGAGCAAGTGTGTATAAAGAAAAATGACATTTTCATATATTTATATGAAATCTTTTTAAATTTTATATTTTTTTTTGTTTTCAGCCCCAAATACTCCGCGAGGATATCGAAATCCCGGGGTATACTAGCCTTGAGCGGCAGCGGTGGGTCCGCTATTTCAGAAATATCGACCAAACGAGAAACGAAGAGATGTGGGATTGCAGTGGCAACGTAGACATCTTCGATTTGAGAAAATTATTTGGTGAAGAAGAGTTGTTAGACGACGAGCAAGAAGTATGGTAATTTTTGAATAAATGTTTTATATATGTATGTATAAACTTGTGTTCTTTCGTCTATCTTCTATTTACCGCCCTCTCTCTCGCTCGCCTTCCTGCCTATGTCACCGTTCGCGTTCTCTTTCTCCCGCTTGCGTCGAGTACGTCTCCCTTTGGTTCAACAAAGGGTATACGGCCCGACCGTAACAGTAACCATCTCTCTCTCTCCCTCTCTCACTCCCTTTTAAAAAGAAAAGAAAGAGAACGCGTAGCTCCCGAGCTACAAGAAATCAGAGCACAAATATTAAATATATAAAGAAACATTAATAACAGAAAAAAGAAACAATATTTTATTAAATTTTTTAAATTTATAATAAATGGTATATAATCATGATTTAAATAGGAATAGAGGAGAAGGAGGTAGAAGGAAAATTAAATAAGTAAAAAATAATTTAGATATATGTTATACATTTATTCATGTTAACCTACTACATCAAAAGATTTCTCTCTTGATGCATAATACATAATGTCATCCATAGCATACGCTATTAGTTCGCAATCTACAATTGACGTTTGATCGTAATAGCTGCGCAAGAAACTAAAGGCGTCGCATTTTTCGGCAATACGATTTCTTCGTAGAATACTTGCAAAATCGGTAAACTTCTTATCTACATCTCTCGCAAGCTGATATAACTCGCGGAAGACATGCTCGACGCAGTGTTCGAGCGTGAGTAAAAAGAGAATAGTTGCAGGTTTCATGTACAAATAATTATTGCGCGATGACAATTTTACAAGTTTATCGTCACGCATTTGTACAACTTCGAGTATTAGATCTTGAATAGTCAGCGACTGACCGACAGTTGACTGCACGAGTCGCTCGACATCCATGCGTCTATCGATGAGCACCGTCCACGTTCCATGATGAATCGCGATTTTAAATCCTCGGTTGTCGCCAAGGACCAATTCCACAAAAGAACCGTGTGGAGGTCTCACGCTGATCCCAATGTCCAAATATTTGTGAGCTGTAGGTGTCAATGCAAATCGTCTGCTCAAGATACGAGGTGTATAACGAGGTTTCGATTTATCGAAGAAACTGTAGAAAAAATAAAATAGATAAATGATTTATGGAGAAATAGGTTTTGGAAAAATATATGCAAAGTAATACTTACGTATTAGACTGGTTCGATGGAGTTTCACAAGGAATCGGCACGTAATAATTCATTCTTGTGCTGCTTCCCGCAGAGGAGTACATCGCTGTTGGTTACAAGATTCGAACTGCTTCCACACGGGTGACTGATGCAAGACTGAACATGTCTGAACATGTAACGATCGCGTACGACTCTTTGTAACAAAATTATAAGAGAAGGGAAGGGATTATTCCCCTTCCTTCAGCATTTCAAGCATCAATGTCAGCGCTGCTTAAGTAGAAGTTATTTAAAAATTATAAGGGAAGGGGAAGGGAAGGGGATTATTCCCCTTTCTTCAGCATTTCAAGCACCAATGTCAGCGCTGCTTACGTAGAAGTTATTAAAAAAATTCTAAGAAATGGAAGGGAAGGGATTATTCCCCTTCCTTCAGCATTTCAAGCGCCAATGTCAGCGCTGCTTACGTAGAAGTTATTAAAAAAAATTCTAAGAAATGAAAAAAAGTAAACGTTATAAGAAACGCAAAGAAAGCCAACGGATCTTTCAAACATCTGTTAACCACTAACAACTAATGGGGAAGGGGAAAAGGACATAAAACATTGTAAAATTCATATAATTTATTTTTTAAAAAATTTCAATTCTTTCTGGCGTGACCACCAGTTAAATAATTTTAATACATTTTGTAATGCGCAATTCTTAACATGTTTTCCGCATCGCATAGTATTGGTATCATCTAGATTATTTAAAGATTCGATGTCTTCGTGATCCGCGTCCAGAGTCTCGACGATCAGGTTTTTTCTCGCATAATTCTCAAGCAGATCCACCAACCATTCCAGTTTCTGGCATCCCTTGACGTACACGAGAGTCGGCGGCGTCTCATCATCATCATCATCCTCTTCTGTACCAAGCACGGCCGATGTAATTATGCGTTTAGCCATGTTGTACGGCACGTTTCCGTCTTCCCATCGTAACCCATGGTGATTTTTAATCAACCAGGAAGCACACGACTTGTCGAAATTTGCGAGGAGACTCCACGGCATGGGGTGTGTAAAAATGTAATGCGCCAGGATGGTCCCCTTTCGCAGCACCGCAACCTCCTTCACGACAAATTTCATCCCAACGGTGAATCCTTGCAGATCGACAAACGTAGGCACGATCATGACGCAACGAAGGAGCGATCTGTACTATACCTTATTGCGATGCATCTGTCTCTCTTATATCGAAATATTTTGCAGACAGTGCAATTTACGTGATCTTGCGCACCACGTTTGACAACGGGCTGTATTCGATTACGCGATCATGCAAGATGAGACAATAGGCGGTAGTATTCGCGGGTACATTTTCTTTGCAGTCAAATTCTATTCGCACATCCACGGTGGCGCTCTTGACGGACTCGTTCTGTCGCGAGCAATCGATGACAACAAAAGGACCTTGCATCAGGAATGTGGCCACTGTGCACAACGTTTCAAAGCAGTCGAATCCGTAATAAGCTTTACGGAAACGTGCATACATATCAAACAGGATGGCATATCGGTTTTTGTCAATGTCTAGATTCATGTCGTCATACGGGTAAAATTCAGAGTTTAGATAAAGTTTCACGTTGGTCAAGTTACAGTGGTCGAATCGACTAGCATCTCGAGACATAACATTTTTTCGACCAGTTTGGAGAGCAAAGATGACGTATCGCGGCTTTTCTAGCTGAGTCGCAGTCTTGACGGCCCACGAATGCTTGGTCGTGCTCTGCAGCATGGGATACTCATACAGATCCCATGAACGGAAACTCATACTCAAATATCGCCCGTTTTCCAAGGCGCGCAGCATCGACAGCTTGTTTACCTCGTTTAACGTAACGTGAGGCATTCGCCACTGTACTTTAAACAATTCGATTTCAGGCTCCGTCGTCGGATTTCCCACAATGCAATTGTTGTCGCTACGCGCTCGTATTAAAATCAATTCGTGACGAACGTTAACAACCACGCGTTTGAAATCCTCGCAAAAGCCCAGCAAGATCTTGAGCGGTACGCAAAAGTTGAAATATCCTTCCGATATATTCGATAAAATGTCCCATCCAGCATTCCGCATGATCGAAGCATTGTCGTATGTTAGCGATACATAGTTTTTGAGAGTACTGGTTATTCCAACGTTTCTACTGCGATCAATCTCCACGCCGTTAAGTTCATATCGAATTTCATCAAACATGAACGCCACGCAATTATTTACAAGCATTGCCTGAGGGTCGTCGTTGTTCCTTTTCTTTATTCTCAAGATTCCTTCAACGTAGAGAAAACTTTCGCACGGCAACGTATACAGATCCTGCTGTTGTATTGGTATTCGTATCTCGTCGCTATGCTCAAACGTTGTGTTGGCGTACGGGTTGTACGTGTGAGTCTCGATCTTGACGATGCGATCGTCAAAGACCGGCTCGCCTCCAATGTTAAGGATATCGCTCATGTTTTTTATCAGATATTTCGCACCGCGAACCCCAAAGATTGTAAAAATTCAACGTTCGATGCTTTCAGCTTCTTCTTCGTGTTTTTAGCGTAACCTGACGACGATGATGATGGCGATGATCGAATGATATCGTTGGTCACTACCGTAGTGTGAATAGTCTTATCTCTCGCGTGCTCTGTGTCGTTCAACACGAGCATCTCATACGTCGCGCTCACTCACGCGCGTTATCGTTGTCGCCGTCGTACGTGCAATCTGACGGTGATCTCTTCTCCTCGAAAATCGAGCAATCGTCCGTCTTGATCCACAACGCGTATCGTTAGATCCGTAATGCTCCGCGCGATGATCGGCAGGTAAATGATCTGCGCCGGCGTTTCCGATATCTTATATCCTGGTGGCACGCTCGGAGAAAATTCATGTATCGTATGAACGCGTTTACCGTTGCTGTACGCGCCCGCGGTCACGTTACACTCTATGCGGATTATGTTTATGTTGATAATATTAATCGGTAGATCCGATTGGTGCCATTTTCCTGGTTGCAATATACGCTTTGACGAGAATCCCAGCAGCGATCCAATGTTGTTGGGTTTGCTAAAGTTTACTCTGAAAGCGCAATTGATCTCGCTTTTCATAGTGTTGTGATTAGCACGGAGCACTATCGGGTATTTTACAGCCTCGTCCTCGCTCTCGTTGTCGCTCGCGCGAACGGTCTCCTCTCGCGCGATATCCGCGACTGATGTACGATCATCGCGATCGCTGGAACGAACTACGTGTCGCGGGCGTTTCCATGAAATTGCACGTTTCAAAAACTCATTTAAGGCTCGTATCTCGTACGATCCCTCGGGAATCGTAATTTCCGTGTCATCCTCGTCGAAATAGAATTTATTATTCGAGGAATTCACGTTCGGTATCGTGTGATAAGTCTCAAAAACTGTTAGACCGAGCTCGTAGTCACCATCGCTCAAATCTATGGGGGGAAAGTAGTGCACCGCGAGGATGCTGCTCTTCCCGGTCAGCGTGAACGTCATAGACATGTCGGGAAAACCGTTTAACGAACACTGAGTCTCCACGGGCACCGTCAGGCTTTAAATTTACGCAGATTGTCATCGATCGTTTGAAGAAACCGCAGGCACAATTGTCCGCAGATGCTCTGCTCATAAGTTTGAATGGGTGTGCGATTGTACTCTATCTTTGTCACGCTGTGTCCGAAATATCGCACCAATTCGTTCGGCGGTCGAAGATTACCGAAACTGTCGAAATACATCACACGGTTTCCTCTCTTTGCGTACGCCACCCAATGAGTACCAGGACCCGCTGTATTGTCCAAATTTACAATACCGCTCTCGTTTCGACGTATACCGCCGATCGGTAACGAGTCACGCATAAAAACACCTCTAAAATATGGAATGCGCATACGCTTTGCCAGTTGTTGCAGTTGTACGTTGGTAGTTGCACCCGTGGGCATATTTAACGCCTCTTTGACGTTTTTTTTTTTTCCTTTCTTCTTCTTCTTCGATGTTACTCCCCGCCCGCGTTTGTACGGAGCGAGATGAAGTCCGCGACCTTCCATGGCGCGATTGTGACGTTGCATCTCTTCTAGCTGATGCCACGCAGCTTTGTTATCGTTCACGACTTTTGCGACTCCCGCCGCCCCGCCTGCCAGAGAACCGAGAACTCCCAGCAACGGTAGAATCGGTAATGCACCACCTCGTTTCGCTGCTGCGAGTATCCGTTTTTTCAATGCTTTCTTCTTCTTCTTCACCGTTTTCAAACCCATTCCTAACTTCCGCTTGACATTCATGGTCTCCCAGACGGCTGTAGCGACAGCTCTCTCTCCGAGAGTCGAATCTTTTGCGATGACACGTTCTAGCGCTCTCTTGGCGAGTATCTTGTCCGCCGCGTGTCTGTCGATGAGATCGTTGCTACGCGAATACGCTATGTCGTGTTCGCGACACGCCGCGTCCAATGGATTAATACCTTGATCACCTCTGGCTAATCGTTCTTCCAGCCGAGTGCCCGGACCACAAAACTGAGTTCCACTAGCCTGGAACATGCAATTCGATCGGAAGTGCGTTTATCGCGCGGTTTAACAGGCCTCTGCCTATTTTCGTTGGCATTCGTAGCAATTCTTTATCAATGGTGTGGGACCCTCAATGTGCGTTCGCTGGTCTTGATAGCAGGATGAACATCTTTGATACTGAGCGACTCGCGGTTCCGCACACCTATAAATAGGCGTTTGATTCAGCCCTCCAGTCGACAGTGTGACAAAATGAAATTCGTGCAACAGCCGTTGGCGATACGCGTGACGAATTACGACGACAGATCACGGTCGATGGGGGACACCGCGGAGAAGCGCAGGCACGGTCCGATGTTGCCGACTACTATACGCGCGATTATTTGCGGCCCCTCGAATTGCGGTAAAACCAACGTTCTGATAAGCTTGTTGGAAAGTCCTCACGGTGTTCGTTTTGAGAACGTGTACGTGTACTCGAAGTCGCTACAGCAGCCGAAATATCGATATCTAGAAAATTTATTGACGTCGATCGACGGAATCGGTTATTTCACGTTCTCCAACAACAGTGACGTCATTCCGCCGAGCGATGCGTGTCCAAACTCGATCTTCATCTTCGACGACGTGGCATGTGACAAGCAAAACGCGGTGAGAGAGTACTTTTCAATGGGCCGGCACTCGAGCGTCGACTGCTTTTATCTCTGTCAGACCTACGCGAGAATACCTAAACATCTGATACGCGACAACGCGAACCTGCTAATCCTGTTCAAACAGGATGGCACCAATCTGAAACACGTGTACAACGATCACGTGAATACCGACATATCGTATGATGAATTTTGTGCGTTGTGTCGCGAATGTTGGCAGCGCGAGTACGGATTTGTAGTGATAGACAAGGACAGCTCGCTTAACAATGGTCGATACAGAAAAGGATTTAACGTGTTCGCGATACCGCAAAAGCAGTCAGTTGTTGCCGATACCTCGTCGAGGTGAAGCATTGTAGAGAGAGATCAAAACCTTGCTTTTTTCCGCGATGGCCACGATTGACAGGAGCGATGATATTCGAGAGCGTGAGAAGATTGCGAGGGAGATTGCGAAAACAAGCAAATCGATTCGCAAGAAACTTCGCGCGTTGAAGACCGGTAAGATCGAGAAGGACATTGAGTTGGACATGCACTTTAAGCCTCTCGTCGGGCCACTGCGAAAGATTGCCGACAACTCGAGCTTGATCGCGGTGAAGAAAGAGGAGTCGGATAGCGACACCGAGATCTACACGTTACCCAGTCAGCAGCGCGAGGAAGAGGAGGATGCGACGTCGAGAAAGAGGAAACGACCAAACTCCTGGTTGGATCTCTCACCAACACCGCGTAAATCTGATCAATCAAAAGCTCCACTGGATGTACCATCGGCATCCTCTCCACCGATAACCTCTGCACCGTCCACGACAGTGAGAACCGTGCAGCCTACAATGCCCAAATCACTCACAAACGAGGCTGTTTTTGAAAGCGCGGGCGAGTCTCTCGCGACGTCCATTCAAAAGAAGTTACTCACGTCGGAGGGTCGACAAGAGTTTCTAGAAACGTTGCGAAACACCTTTGGTCCTCTGGGCCAAGAGTACATCGGGGCTTTTCTGAGCGGCGGTTCAAAGAGCGGTATAGATCATTCCATGTACGGCGTTTATTTCGACAAGGATGTAATGATGCTCGGTAATAAACGTTTCAACGTGGAGAAAGATGATGTCATAATTATCGATGGCATACGATACGGTGGCACACCCGGTATTTACGAGTTGATCTTTAAGAAAATACCTGATGAAGACATCTACACGGAGGAAGACATGAAAAAGTACAAGAGCATACTGTTGGCGACAAGCCTTCATAAATTTAAGTACAATCCTGTCGGGCGAATACAGGGCAACATAGGACACAAGTACAAACATATAATTCAGAAGTTGATACCGACCGAATCCCAGAATAAAAAATCTGGAAAGGGATTATTCGTACCTCGCGCGATGATTCTTACCGACAATAAGATTGACTACGTGCACTGGGACGACCCCAACGAGCTGGTGGACCGTCTACGATTGCTCGACGCCTCGCGCCAAGCTGGTCACAATGCCCACGACAACGAGATCCAGTCGATCATCGAGGAACTTCGCGAAGCCGATCTTATTATAAATTGAATCGCGCAGCAGCGAGCTGTCCAATCGACGTCGAAATGCCGATCAACAAATTTGGGGTATTCGAGCAGAGCAGAGACGCGCCGTACGCCATTTCGTACCATCAGTGGAGCGGATTAATGAGAAATTTTGTGCGAAATAACGCTCTGTGTCGCACCGCTACGGACTTTGACGCAAAGTCGTGCAAGATTCGTTGTGTGGCGCAACCGGAGGATGATACCGATGTCGTCAACAAACTTTACGTGGATCAATGCGTTAAAACGTTGAGCAATCGACAGAGAGAGTCAGACGAGAGGCTGACTGCGTTCGAGAAGGACGTGCAAGCGTTACGGACTGCGATAAACAAGCTTCGGCATTCGATTACCGCTGAGTCAGAAACGACAACGAAACAACAATGGACAAACGGACCAATATCGGCTACGAACGATTAAGGGACGGCAACGAACGACAACGCACGGTCCAGGAACGGCTATCGGAGGGCTGTCGAGCGACTAAAAAACAGCTATCAAACAGCTATCAAGCGGCTAACGAACGGCTCAGGAACAGCTATGAAAAGCTAACAAACAGCTATAAACGGTCAGCGGACGACAAAGAACGGCTATTGAAGGACAATAAACAGAAATAAACAGTCATCGAACCACCATCAAACCACTATCAACCCACCATCGAACCACTATCAACCCACTATCAACCCACCATCGAACCACTATCAAGCCACTATCAACCAACTATCAACCAACCATCGAACCACTATCAACCCACCATCGAACCACTATCAACCAACTATCAACCCACCATCGAACCACTATCAACCAACTATCAACCAACCATCGAACCACTATTAACCAACTATCAACCAACCATCGAACCACTATCAACCAACCATCGAACCACTATCAACCAACTATCAACCCACCATCGAACCACTATCAACCAACTATCAACCAACCATCGAACCACTATCAACCAACCATCGAACCACTATCAACCAACCATCGAACCACTATCAACCCACTATCAACCCACCATTGAACCACTATCAACCCACTATCAACCCACTATCAACCTACTATCAACCCACCATCGAACCACTATCAACCAACCATCGAACGACTAACAAACAGCTATAAACGGCCAGCGGATGACAAAGAACGGCTATTAAACCACAATAATAAGAAATGAACGGCTATTGAATAGTTAAAAGCATAAATTATAATATAATTTCTTTGCATATATTATTACGCGTCAACCAGTCGCACCGTTAAAAACATGACGTCGTTCAAATCCGATGGACGTAAAAATATCGAGAAGCAACGACTCGTCGAGGAACTGCACGCACCGGCGAGAAGAAATTTTCCACGAAGACGCGTCATAGTGCGAGGCTACGACGATCTGTGGCAGGCTGACATCGTCGAAATGCGTCCATACTCACGTTTCAACAAAAGCAATCACTATATACTTACCGTCATCGATGTGCTGAGCAAGTACGCGTGGGCCGTGCCACTCAAGAGTAAAGGCGGAAGCGAGACAGCCGACGCTATCGCTAAGATAATTCGAGACAGCAAGAGGTGTCCAAAAAACTTGCAAACCGATATGGGGAAGGAATTTTACAACGCCGACGTGCAACGTCTCCTGAGGAAACACGATGTCAATCATTATTCCACATATTCGGTGATGAAGGCATCGGTCGTCGAGCGATTTAATCGCACGTTGAAGAACGACATGTGGAAGATGTTTACGCTCAACGGAAATTACAAGTGGATCGACATGCTGCCGCGTCTCGTCGCGGATTACAACGCGCGCAAGCACCGAACGATCGGTATGCGACCCGTTGACGTTACCCCCACGATCGCTGAAAGACTCTTGACCACGGTGTACAGCGCGATAAAGATCGCGGGTCCAGCAAAGTTCAAAGCAGGTGACCCGGTGGTGCGTTAGCAAATACAAGACGATTTTTGAAAAGGGTTACACACCGAATTGGACCACCGAGGTGTTCAAGATCGTTAAAGTGCAGCGTACTAATCCCGTAACCTATCTACTCGAGGACTATCGTGGAAAATCTATCGCTGGAGCGTTCTACGAGCACGAGTTGCATCGTGCGACTTACCCGGACGTGTATCTCGTGGAGAAAGTACTTCGCAGAAGGGGTGACGAGGTTTACGTGAAATGGCTGGGATTCGATGGATCGCACAACTCTTGGATACATAAGGACAATGTGGTTTAATTCATACAGACTGCATTTATTTTTTACTATAAAAATATCAAATATAAAAATATGTATAAAATATGAAATACATATGAAGTATATGAAATATGAAATACATATGAAATATTTTTATTAATATCCTTTCCAATATATAATACGTTACATTACATACGTCGCATACATTACATACATTGCATGCATCGCATTCATCGCATACATTGCATACATTGCATACATTCCACACATTATACTACATTACGTTACGTTATGTTACGTTATACTACATTATACCACATGAAGTATTTGAAATATGAAATACATATAAAATATTTTTATTAATATCCTTTCCAATATAACACGTTACATTACATACATTGCATACATTGTATACATTATACTACATTACACTACGTTATGTTATCTTATAATGGTATTCGGTAATGTCCCCATGGTAACGTATCGGTCGAATCGGGTATAATGTATCGCTTATCGTCGTACGGACTTAGAGCAATCTTTTTCTCGCACCATGTATATACCTGATGCAATTTTGATCTTATACATGACTGCTCTCGCGTCATTTCAATCTCATCATTCAGACACCGCGTGTAATCGTCGAACGTTATAGTACGCGCTACGACGTTACTCTTGACACCTTTTGCTTTTTTAGCTTCTTTTTTGCCATTGACTCGCAAGGCGTACATTTTTGCCCTAAGCCCGACGAATTCGGTCATGATCGCACCGTTGTTTTCATCCTTCATCAAGCCCGGCACCTTCTTGTTCGCAAGCGGGATACCGTACGCGTTGTCCACGGCATAATCGCTCGTGTCGATGTTACACATCGTGTCGATGTGACATTGAATCTGTCAATGTCACGTTTCATGTTTTCGTACACGTCGTCGCACTCGACGTGGTATATTAGACTGTCCGTGTCGGTGTACATAACTTTAAACTTGTCGCGATACAGGGGAGACATGTAATCGTGATGAAATTCGTACAAACAGACCTTCGATAAGTCGAGTATACACATGCCGACATAGATCGGTTTGTCGAATTTTACTTCTAGTTTGCGCAGTTCAACGGCTACTAAATTTTCCGAAAAGACGCTTCGACTGTGAAAGTTTGGTTTCGCGATCATTGCCTCCGCGCCGTATTGTCCGTCCCACTTTGTCACCAATTTTACATCGACGTGATTGCGCACGTTCTCCATGGTTTTGCCGAATACCGCGTTGTTCATTAACTTGTATAAATTTTTCTCGAAATCGTTTTTTGCTTGCGTTCTAAACCGAGTGTTTAATTCAATGTAATCGCAGAGCCATGGAGATTGCGCGAACTGCAATACGCGATGTATCTTTGTGACACGAAGACCGTGATGAATACATTGCTGCAGGTTGCGATAATGTATGACGTAACGCTTCTTATCGTAGAGAGTTGCAAGAAGTTTTTCCTGCCGCTTGCCCGGCGGTTTGTCGCGCGTCGGACAGAACGGTAGGTCAACGTGCGCGTCGTGTTTACTTTGCGGGTACTTGAGATCGACCTCGAGAATGTAGCCTGTCGGGGAATCCAGCGCGATATCCGTAACATTAAAATTGGCTGCGTCGTCGACCCATCGAAAATCGGCGTAAGGCAGTGGTTGACACATTGCCCAACCATATAAGTTGTTTACATCGAAATACATCAAGTACGACGATGGTTTCGATGGATCGTACGACTGCATGTACTTGTTATTGGCTCGCGCGTATCTGCCGGAACATTGACTCAAACCGCCGCGAATACCGCGTTCGACGAACATGACCATATCAATGTCGGTGAGCAGTTCGAAATTTACGCGAATATGTTTTAACATGGCATCCCACGTATACCCGGGAAGAGTATAGTAATACGCGGGGTCAAGTCCATAACTCGCGACACAGCTATCGCGGAAATTTTCAAAGATGTCAGCCAATAACAAGACATCCGTTTTTAAATATAGATCACTGTATTCGCCTAAGGTTCGAACGGAGAACCGCTGCCAAACGTTCACAGCGTGAGCATAATCGCTCTCGGATACAGTGTCATCGGTCAAAGAACTGTAAAACGAGTCGCGTGGGGGTAAACACGAGTCCTCCAACTTTTCGACGCAGTCAATGTATTCATACGGAAATACGCCCTTTCTCGTCAAAAGATCAAAATCCTCGATCGATAATTGTGAAAATTCAGAACGTACAATTTTTAACTTATCTCTGCACAGAAAAGATGCTAATTTATCGAGGCTGCTACTCAGAAATTTGTATGAATCGATGAACCGTAACTTTATATCACTTCGCGAATCTGATCTTTCGGCGGTATCTTTCACGTGTTTTGTAAACGAAATATACTTTTCTTTTGTTATCGGTAGTACGTCGACCGAACCTTCGAACGCGGTAGCTATTTCTTTTATGATAAAATGCGCGTCGTATCCGGATAAATTGTGAAAAATTATGGGAATGTAATGGGAATCTTTATAATTTAAATTACAATTTGAATGTGCGGGACCTCTGTAACGACCGGTCAAATGGCAATGATCGCGTACTCGTACGTCGTCCGGCGCGAACGGTTTTTCGCAAATGTGACACTGCGTTGCGCTGTTAAACTTTTTCCACTGTTCATTCGAGAGAGTTACCATGGGGATATTTGCGGATAGGATACCTTTTACGCGATGCGCTAATCTTTTAAGTTCATCGGCGAACCATGCGATGCAATCCTTATCGCGACGAAACCGATACATAGATAACGAGTCGTCGTACAAGCACCGCACGTAGTATCCGACGCTAAATACCTGATGATGTTGATAGGCGTACGTGGACGCTTGCGGATCAGCATCCGTTTTCTCCAGGGTGCATTCAAGGTCGGCATATACCACGAACGAAACCCGCTCCTTTCTGTTATAATTGTGGAAGCTCAGCCATTTGTCGTCCTCGCTCGGAAGTCGGATAGCGCAGTCATTCATCTGCTCACAGTCAACGGCGTGGGCTTCCAATCTCTCGCTCGTGTGAAAATAGTGCAAACATCTGTAAATAATAATCAAATTTTTTTAAATATATCTTTTATATAAAAATTATTGTACAATTTTACTTTTATTTTTTAAATGTATACTCACCGATCGCAAAAGTATTTCCTGTGTGCATATCTATTGATTTGCGAGCTCACGAGGCGGGATAGGTTTTTGATCCACGCGAAATGTCCCACGTTGTCGTCTTGCTGATCTGGCAGGTACAGTAAATTGATATGTTTATTCTTTTTACTGTCGGTGAGTCGTATCGGTAAAATTACGAGTTTTTCTTTCTTCTCGATGGCATATACATTGATCGACACGTCGTTGAGTCGTTCAAATGTACTAATTTTTTTCAGAGACATGGGGAACTCAATGTCTTTAAAATTTAACACTGATGTATAACGGGGGTATGAGAATGGTTGATTTACATTTGTTTTGGCTGGATGCAGAGCAGCTACCACCGACCACGCAAAACATGCATTGTCTCTTGATTGCACGTTGATCACCGCTTTTTTCAATTTAATTTCTTGCGGGATTTCCACAAAACACCCTGCGTGCAATGGATTATATTTGTTCACGTTAACCATTAAATTGAGTATACGCGACAACGCCCACCCGCTGTCGCGTTCCTGAAATTCCTCCAGAGTTGCTAAGGTAAGCTCGATAACGCGCATGTCGTACCATTCTCGCAGGTCGGACGTACGAAAGAGTTCATAGTTTTTTGTAGCGATACTTTTATTCGCGCATTTGTCACCTGCCACAAATTCACCGTTAAACACAGTGTTTATCTTTACATTGTCATGTCTTTGCATGACGTTCCGCACACGATCGAGTACAATCTCTCTCGCATCTTCAAGAAATTGACGAGGTTCGATGTGCTCGGAATTAATCACCGCACCGGTCAGTATACGACTTTCGAACGCGGTCTCGATCTCTCGCCAAACGAGTCTTTCCGCGTTATTGCCACCACTACTGGTGCTCGCGTACTCACCACCACTGTGTATGAAACGTCTCTGTAATCGAATCTTTGCACACTCGAGTCGCGCGATTATTTGCAGCAAAGATGTTCTCTTTCCAGGCGCGAGCCGCGGACGCTTGGCGCGACTGTGTTCTTCGAGCTGTCCAACGACTTCCTCGCATCGCTGCGCCCACGCGAAATATTCGCCTAAGGTAGCGACTTGGCGCAACTGCTCCAACAGGTCGCGTTCAATTTGCTCAAAGTCTTCCATATTTTTGAGTCCTTTTACACACTATTGTTTAAAGCACGTCACAAATTTCTACGGAGCACTTGCATGTAACTCTTTTACACGATAAACAAAACCGTTGGCATCCTTGAACGTGATAGTGCATACTCACAAAATCATTAAGATTGAAGTGGGGGGTATCTTTGTAAGTAAGTCGCCAAAGAGCATCATCAATAGCATCGATGTCGTCACAATCATCAATTGCGTCATCATCAAAAGCGTTTTCAAGAATAATCGATGGATAATTCCAAATGCATATATATACCGAAGACTTCAAGTTGTTTATCACCGCCAATTCGACGTACTTCCCAATACCTGTACGAATCTGAATGTACAGAGTCTCAAAGTCGTACCTCTTGATCTTTTCAATAATTTTCATCGCGCCACGGTTATAGTATGCTTCATCGCGCACTTTAAAATAATATGGAATATTACGAACTATCCATCTACGGCATCTTAACATTCTTAGGTCTTCTTCTTCCTCTTCTTCCTCTTCTTCCTCTTCTTCATCAATCATATGTTTCCACAAGTGTCTGTACGCTTTACGCCTCAAGTGATAAGGCCAGTAATATGGAGTGCACGTGTTGATAACAACTCCTTGTCTGACTATGCGTTCACTGGTTCCGCGTATACCGAGTTCACGATCGCGAAGAAACTGCACTGGTGATATTCGTTGCACACACGTTTCTCCTCGCGGACCTTTAACGTCCTTCAAAGCATCGACGATATCTTGTCTACAAGGAATGCGCATGGTTGACAGAATTATTAAAGTATTCGTAAGAGCGGATTCTTTCCATGGTACTCGCGTACACTTTATGTAAAGGCGCGCATTTTATGTCGTCTCTCTCTCACACTTCTACGGAGCACTTGCACGCGACTCGACCGCACCGTACACACGATCGTTTGTACTCTTGAATGTGATAACGCATACACGTTAACTGATGAGGATCAAAGCGTGTAACATCTATATAAGACTCCAGCAAGATATCAAAATTATGACGCTCATTATAATTTTTATAAAACGTTTTTGTATGGCTAGGATCGTTCAAACACGCACAGGTTAAAGATCGCGAGGTGTTCGTCACCACCAATTTGATGCACCTCCCAATACCTGCATCAATGTCAATGAATAAACTCTCTACGTGTCCACGCTTGATCTTGTCATAAATTTGTATTGTCCATTTATATATGTCCTTTGCACTGTAATAGTCGTGATCGTCTTCTATACACTCATTCCGCATTTGTGTATACACTTCGCGTCTCACGTGATTAGGCCACCCACTAGGAAACGTAATTGCGTATCTATAGACGTGCGGTTTGCGTATGCGTTCAGTGGTTTCACATAACTCAAGTTCGTGGATGAAGCATCGCATCGGTGATGCTCGTTGCACTTCCGGTTCTCTTTGCCGATCCAGCGCGAGCTGCCATAAAATATAAAATATATCGTAAAACTCATCTCCTATGCGTTTGGAGCACTTCCTATAATACTTGTCATGGCTACGTAAGTAACGTCTTCTCAGCATGTTGCTCGCGTACACTTTATATTGTTCGATTCACGGCAATGTTTTTTTCAATGTACACAAATTGGGCACATATTGCATGGAAATATTTGATATACCGGAAGTCTGCAATTAGAGCAAGACCGACCTTCTATCGCGTCGTACAGCTCAATCACATGTTTTCGCACAACATACATATATCCGTAATCTGTGTCCGCTATTCTTACCATGCACGATGCACATGCAACAAAACTGCCACCCGTGGTGTAGTAACAATATATCGCGCAAAACTTGGTGCGTCCATTTAGCGAGCAAATTTCTGAGTGCGACACTATTTTTTCAGTGGTTTCAACAAGATCATCTCCTTGATGATCGCTGATATAATCACTGTCATCCGCCGACAACGCGTGATCTTCGTTGGATGACTGGTCTAAAATTTGTTCAAAATTATTGTCTATTTCCATATCGTCTATTTCCATATTGAACTCTTGCACATTTCACAAAAGTATGAATTAAATAACTGTTACACTGTTTTCGACCGATATACTTTTTTCGACCGATGCGCTGGCTTTCAAATCACGACTGTGGTTTTGACGCTCTTCGTTCTTCGTTATATATTTTTTTTCTTCTATAGGTTTTTCTCTCGTTTCTAGAGCATTGTGTATCGTTTCTTTTTCTATTTAGTGCATAGTGTTATCTGATGTTTAGTATACCTACATCGCAGAAAAGTGGCCTCTTAGACGCAAAATTTTAACCGAATGGGGTCACGAAATGTCCGTGTCGAATGGTGACATGCTCGTCGATAAAACGTCTTCTTCTAGAAAAATGAAGAGGACATCGACGCCGCGATAATTGATTGTAAATTATAGCAGCCTGTCACCGGCGCTCGCGCTATTTTTTTATAGTCGCAAAGGCATGGCCCGACAAAGGGCTCTTTCGAGCAAAAAGATGCAGACCGCACGTGCATACTTGAAAGAAACATAATCTAGGATAAACATCTCTTTCTAGAAAAGTGAAGAGGACATTAACGTCACTATAATTGATCGTAAATTATATCAATGATCGCTTATGCAGGGCAAGACGCAGCATTTAGAAACATACCCCCCCCCCCCCCGACGAGCGCGCGCCTAAGACCCCTCCCCCTTCCGCCCCGGACCCACGCTGTAGGCCGCCACCCTCCCCTTACCCCGCGGACCCTCGCGCCATAAGTGCATGCTCCCTCCCTTGCCCCGCGGACCTCCTCGCCCTAAGTGCACACGCCCCCTCCCTTGCCCCGCGGACCCCGCGCCCACCGGGCATGGAGTACCCCGCGGCGCCGAAACCCCTCGCCCCGCTCCCCCCTCGCCTACAAGTAATCCAGAACCGGTGACTCCCTCCTACTTCAGCGCCCTGAAAAGGGCGGAATCTGACCAAAAACACGTCACCCGTCACTTGTCACTTGTCACTAGTACACACGTCCGCTCTGCTCCAAGCCAGAACTCCGAATCGAAGAAAAACCTAATTTTTTTTTTTTTTTTTTTTTTTTTTTAATAGATCCGATGTCCCTCGATGCAGTACCTAGGAACAAGCCTATAACCCGCATATAAAGTAAATAGTAAAATAATACATAAGAAGTTAAAAATTGGAAAAGCAATTATCTCCAGAGTAAATAGTAATGGGAAAAACTTGCAAAAAAACCCATAAAAACATTAAAGCTAAATCAGGGAGGGAAAAGAAAAGGGAAGAGAAGGAAGGGAAAAATAGAGGGAATGAAGTTAATATATTCAGAGTATATATTCCATCAAAAATTTTGTAAAAAGTGCTTAGGTAACCGACATCTTATCGTTAAAGGAATCTCATCTACATCATAGTTGCCAACATTGCTAATGAGAGGATTATCATGATCCAACTTATACACTTTAGTGATCATGTCCTTCATTATTTTGCTAATAGGTTCTGTCTGAGCCTGGGCATGCAAATCAGAAATTCGAGTATCTCGAGGCATATTTAAAATAATGAAAAGAAATTTGTTCTGTACGACCTGCAGACGATCTAGATAAGTCTTACATGCCGGGGCCCAGACAGGAGCTGCGTACAATAATACCGGTCTGGCACAAATCTTATATAACAATAGTTTGTACTTAAGTCAAAGATCGCTATTTCCGGCGATAAGGGAATACAATTTTCTAAACGCACCATAGGTCTTAGAAATCCTATCGCTAATCGCTTGCCTCCATCGGGGGCCGGAGTCAATATTAACACCAAGATACTTAACTTTTTTCGACCAGGAAACACAAAAATTTGCCATCTTTATCAATGGAGGCTGCGGGAATTTCTTGCTGGAAATAATTATATCCTCAGTCTTTTCATTGTTAATAGACATCCTCAATTCTAGAAAGAATTGGACGAAGGCATCAACATGCTCCTGCAGTCGGAGAAGGAGCAACGCCGGGCTCCACGACGAAGTGTAGACCGCGGTGTCGTCCGCATAAACTGCCAACTCAGTTTTTGGGTTTTTAGGAATATCATTGATAAAGATATTGAACAAAATGGGCCCCAGGATAGAACCCTGCGGAACTCCAGTAGGCGCATTAAAAACAGATGACTGTTGACCCTCAAAGCTAACGAAGAAAAAGCGATCCTCGAGATAAGAACGTAAAATTTTAATAATAAACATAGGCATACTTATAAGATTTAATTTATATAGTAAAGCCCCGTGCCAGACAGAGTAAAACGCTCTTTGAATGTCAAGCAATACTATTGCCGAACTTCTGTTTTTATTGATTTTCATAGCGAAAGATTCGGTAACACGGAGAAGTTGCTGGAAAGTAGAGTGCCGTTGCTTGAAACCAAACTATTCGTTAATTATAATTTTGTTTTCCGATAGAAAGGCGTTGATCTGAGTCAATAACACCCTCTCATAAACCTTACTCAGCACGATCAACAGACTAATTAGTCTAAAATTCGCCGGGAAAGTTTTTGGTTTTCCAGGCTTAGGAAAGGCAAGCACTTTAGCTGTTTTCCAACGTAAAAGAAAATAATAGAAACGGAAGGAATGCAGAATAATGTAATAGATTTGCAGGATGACTTTGAAAGAAGAGTATTTAAGCATGGCCGTAGTCACCTTATCGGAGCCAGGGGCTTTATTGTTGGGAAAAGTTTTAATTACATCGTAGATCAGACGAGGAGTAACGAAATCGAGATTGCACTGTGGCGAAGCATCATCAAGGGTTTTAATAAACTTATTTACAACTTCCTCATGAGGGGAAGTAATCTTTTCAGCATCGTGAAAAACTTTATGAAAGTTTTGAGCCAATAGCTGCGCTTTTTCTTTAGGAACATAAACAATTGTGCTTTTATTGTCAATAGAAAAAGGAGACGCAGGAGTTTTATTTCTCTGCAAGGACTTAGAAAGCTTCCAAACGCTATTATCACAGATTTTAACCTTCATCAAGCGCTCAGACCTAGCTTTATTTTTAGCATCGCGCAATTTGTTTTGTACGATAGAAGTTAGAACATTACGATAATGTTTGTATTTATCAATACCAGTGCGCTGAAACTTGCGACGGTAATAATTGCGTACTTTGATATGCTTGTCAATATCCGCGGCAACACTGGGATCTGAAGTAAAATGATCTAAATTATAATTCGAAACACTTGTAGACCGCCCGGAGGCCCAGCAGAGGAATTGCTGTAGATTGTCGATACAACAATCGATCTCCTTCGTATTTGAAAAATTATATGTGATTTTCTATTCAGAGGTGGAAGATTTAAACTTTTCCCAATTGGTTTTATGTGACTAAAATGGAATTTTCTTGACGGAGGAATTCTCAAGAACTAACAGGACAGGTAAGTGATTAGAGGATAATTCATCTAGGGTTAAGCAGGAATAATTATTGTTAACATTTTTGGATAAAAAGATATCTATATTGGAGGGGTATTTACCTGGCATTTTGTGAGAGTAAGTTGAGCTATGAACAATATTTAAGTTATTTTTATTGATGAAGTGCAACAGATTAACGCCCCTACTATTATTGGAAAAATTATTCCATGAGCGATGCTTTGCGTTAAAATCACCGCCTAGCAAAAGCTGATGGTGATCTTTAAACAAATTGTCAAAAAGATCAAAATCAAACTTAACACTGGGAGAAATATAAGAAACTCCCAGCGCAAGATTTAAGCCCGATAACAGCTTGATCACAAGCAGCTCACAACCGTCCACGACTGGAGCGGGGACGGTATAAAATCGCAAAGACTTGCCAATGATAATAGCTAATCCACCAGCTTTAACACGCGGAGCATCCGAGCGCACAATGTCATAACCAGTAAAATTTAATTTAGTGCTAGGATGCAGCCACGTTTTAGTGATTAAAGCAACATCAATTTTGTTATTAAGTAGAAAATGGTGGAGTTCCAATTCTTTATGACTAAAGCTGGTGGCATTCCACAAGCAAATCTTTAGCGGGGTGATAAGGGGAGCCATTTCATAGCAATTCGGCTGCCTCAACAAATGCTTGCAATCTACTGACACCATCAGTGCATACAGCCAACCTCTTATTTAGATCTCTAAAAACGTTAAAAATAGTGTTTAAATTAATAAGTTGACTTAGCTTTCTAATTTCTGTAATGAGACCGTTAAAGTTAGCTAGATCCTCCGATGAGGCAGTATTTATATTAACGCGAGTGTTATTAGAATTCAATGCCTCGAGATATGTTTTCGAGGGAGAACGTTTATTTGTTGACACAGCCGAGGAGCCTGTGAGCAAGGGAACGTTGGAATTTTGAAAAACAGAGATGAGCATTATCCGATTCAGCGTGCAAGTTCTTACAAGGATCATGCGGATTATTTCCCAGTCCAGGGGGTTGAGTAGAGGCCGTTCTCTTGTCCAGAAATTTCAGATATGATGGGCATTTTGAAAAGCTGGCCGGATGGTCTCCAGAGCAGTTTGCACATTTAGCTGGAGTATTAGGGTCCTTTTTACAGCTTGAGGTAATGTGGTTATCAGCGCATTTGACGCAGCGAGGTTTCTTGAAGCAATTAGCAGATGTGTGCCCAAACGCTTGACATCGATAACATTGAAGGACAATCTTGCGATTGATATAAATGTCCCAATAAATTTTAGAGTGAAATAGAAATCTGATCTTTCTTAATTGAGACAGTGTAAATTTAGCGCTCAAATTAATTTTATACGTGGCATATATGCTGTTTTCAGCGTTCAGCATGACGCAGGAGTTAATATCAATGCCAAGTTTTTTGAGTTTATTTGTAACGGTGAGATTGGGGATATTCGGCAAGCCCTTCAGTGTAACTGTGATTGATTTTTCCTCCGGCAGAGAATAAGTATGGAAAGAGTATTCCTCGGCTATAGCGAATTTTTTAAATCCGTTAAAATCTTTGATATTTAAGAACTGGATTTTTACTTGATTCCCCAGAAACTTAAGATGAAAGTTCTCACCGACACATTGTTTGAGCGAATTAGTAAACTCGGTATAGTCAATAATCTTTGAAGCAAAATAAATTGGAGGAGGCTTCCTATTAGCCTTTTGCAAATTAGTAACTTCAGGAGCACTATCCTGAGCCGTCCCATCATTAGATCGGCGCGCGCGAGTCTTATTGTCGGTAGCATGCGGTTCCAAAGGAGATTTCTCATCAAGGTCATGCAGGTCCACCGAATTAGCCAAGCATTGGAAACGGTTAAATAAGACGAATTTATCTTGGGTAGATGTTTCAAAAGCCTCGACACAAGGTAACTTGTCAGAGCCGAAAAATCCAATTAACTCTTCGTCAGCATGTCGCTTAAGCGATGATCTTGCAGAAGTGCTGCCCTCCAAATCGGAGGGACGTCCAGATGAAGATTCCGGAGAGTCCTCCACGCCGAAGGCAAAGGCACAGCGAGAAGCCGCCGGTCAAAGAAGGCACGTCGACAGAGATGCACACCAAAGATCGTACCAGAACTAATGAAACTTGGATCAATGAAACGAGACAATTCCCCACCGCAGCAAAGAAGAATCTCGCGATGACGTCTTCCTATATAGGGATCGATGTTGAATCTTGAATACGGGTTACGGGCTTGGCGATGCGACGCATATTGAGCGCGAGCCGTACTATTCCCGGCGCGCAAGCCCGCGCTGTCGCGCCGCGCCGCGCGCGCTCCGTTGTATGTTCGTAGCGGACAGCAGGGGCCTATTGCACAATAATTTCCAATTAATAATATTACTAAAAAACAAAGTTTTTTCACTAATATTATTAACTTGTAAATCATTGTGCAATAGGCCTCTGCAACCACATAATTTATAGAGCAAAACGATAACAGAAAAATGATGATTTCTTATAATTAAATGGTTATTATTAAATAATATTTGAAGTAGGTAAATACTAATATTAAATAAATGTTTTTTAAAATTATTATAGTAAATAATTAATTATTGTAAAATAAATATTATAAATTAATGTCAAATAAATGTCAAATAAATGTTAAATAAATGTTTTTTCAAAGCATTATTGCAAATAAATAATTAATATAACAAATATTAAATTATTATCGAATAAATGTTAAATAAATGTTTTTTAAATCATTATTTTAAATGAAAAATTCCAAAGAACATGCATGTCTCAAATCGGGACATATGACGTCTTAGAGACGTTATTAATACATCTTCAAGACGTCTTATGATATGCCATCTTTAAGACGTCTTGATAATATCTTTAAGATGTCATATGTCTCAATTTGAGACATTATGTTTACTGGGATTTATGTAAAATAAATATTGAATAATGCTGAATAAATGTTAAATATGTTTTTTCAAATCATTATTGCAAATAAATAATTAATATAAAATAAATATTAAATTAATGTTAAATAAATGTTTTTTCAAATTATTATTGCAAATAAGTAATCAATATAACATAAATATTATATTATTGTCGAATAAATGTTCGTTTTAAATCATTATTGTAAATAAATAATTTATGTAAAATAAATGTTGAATAAATGTTAAATACATGTTTTTTCAAATCATTATTGCAAATGAATAATTAATGTCGAGAATAAATGTTAAATAAATGTTTTTTTAAATCATTATTGTAAGTAAATAGATAGATAGATAGATAAATGCGTACTTTATTACCCCAAGGAGTCTCAAAGGGCATTTTTAAAGGGACGTACCCAACCCTGTACATTCATACTTATTGTTTTTTATCCCTGGCCATTTGCGACCTTACAACTTATACGGTAACACAATCAAAAACATAATCAAAATCAGAATCAAACTCAAAAACAAAATCAAAATCGAAATCAAAAACTAAGTCTAAAACAAAATCAAAATCCTAACAAAACATAATCGGAAAAGAATCCATAACTTGATCGGACGTCTTCTCCCTTGATCTCCTCCTCCTGTCGTTTGTTTTATCTCTTTCCTTCTTATTCGGTTTTCGATTTACCTCCCCTCTTAGCTTCCTCGTCCTCGTCTGACTCCATCAGCAAGCTCTCCTCCAGCTTGCTTGCTATCTCCTCCTCCACGGACTTTCTTGAATTCCCGCCATCCTCCTCCCTTCTCTCCTTTCTCCTTTTCTTCTCCTCTCCTTCTCTGAGCCTCTTCTCTATCGACTTGTCCTCGTCCAACTTGACTTTCATCTTGCTCCCTATCCTCCCCCTCGCGTCCAACACCCTCCATTTATCCTCCTCACTTCCCAGTCTCACCAGAATCGTCAGCCATTCTCCTCTCAGCCCTATCACGCTCACCTCCTTCATTTCGACCCTTACCCTCAATCCTTCTGTGAACAGCTGTCGCACTTTTTCCCGGTTTGTTCCCTTTCCTGTCCATCTACTCTTTTCCACTCTTATTATTACGTTCTTCCTACTTCTTTCGTCCTCATTCCTCTCCTCTTCATTGGACCACCATCTCCTTTCCTCCCGTCTACCCATGCCCTCCTCGCCATCGTCCCTCTTCCTTTTCCCTGTGCCTTGCTCCAGCCTGCGTACCTTTCCCCTAAGGTTCTCAATCTCTTCCCTCTGATCCTTCAACTCTTCCTTTAGCCTTCTTATCATCTCACCCGCTTGCTCCCTTATCAGCTTCTCCAATGTTTCCTTCTCCACTATCACCTTCGCTTTGCATTCCATTTTCCTCCGTCCGTGATCCACCTCTCGCCAACTTAACCTGTAATTAGAAGGTTATATCTTATTTTCCCAAGCGCTCTCCTTTCCATTTTCCTCTTCGCCCCGCCTCATCTCCTCTATCGCCTTCATCCATTCTTCCCCCTCTCCCTTTTCGCCTAAAATATTCTCTACCACATCCCTCAAGCTCTCTCCATCCCGGTTATCCCATCTTGTACATCTTTCCCAGACATGCTCCCAAGTTTCCTCCTCCCTCTCACATATCCTGCACTTTCTGTCGTCTTCCTCCCCCCAGTATAATCCTTCCTTAATTTTATTGCCCAGTCTGAACCTTGCAATTCTACTCCATCTTTTTTCCTTCCATCCCTTCTTTAGATAATCCGGTATCCCGTCCTTCCTTATAATCTTATACCACCTATTGTATTTCGATCCCATGATCTTTTCCATATCCTCCTGTCTTTGCTTTAATCTCTCCCTATTTTCCAATACTTTTTCATCCAGCTCCTCCTCCCCTCCCACCTTTACCCCGATCCCTTCCAAATACTCTTTTCTCTCCATCTCCCATTTGCCTATTACCCTTCCCTTCTTCCATCTCTCCTTTATCTCCTACAAGCATTTCCTCGCTATCTCTCTCCCCCTGCCTTCTTCCAGCTTCCTTTCAAACCTCAATGCTCTCTTGCTAGCTCTGGCTCTCATTTTCTTTCTTTCCACCTCATCTCTAACCATGTATCCTGGCGTCCTCCAATTCAGTCCAAAAATCCATCTGAGATATCACTCGTGCATCCCTTTCACCTCCCTCCTTTCCTTCCATCCCCAAATTTCAGCCCCGTATCCCATTACCGTCCATATCAGGGTATTGTATAGCCAGATCCTCCTTTTCCAGTCTTTTTTCCACATCCTCCTTCCTATCCCCCACACCTCTCTCATTGCTTTGGCCGTCTTCCTTCTTCTCTCTTTAATGTGCGCCTCCTGACCTCCGTTTTCCTTCAATGCATACCCCACGTATTTGAATTCTTTAACTTCTTCCAACCTCTTTCCTTTCCATCTCCAGTCGTACTGCTTCTTTCTCCCTCCTCCCTTTCTGAATCTCATTATTTTTGTCTTCTCTATACTCAGCGTTAACCCCTTCATGTCTAGATACCTCTCTAGTCTGCTTATCATAGATCTCATGTCTTGTTCCTCTTCCGCTAGCATTGCTATGTCATCTGCATACATTAGCGTGTATATCCTCTCTCCTCCTAACCTTATACCCCTCCATCCCCCTTTCTTCATGAAATCCTCTATGTCTGCAATTAACAAATTAAACAGTATCGGGCTTAACGGGCATCCTTGTCTTAATCCCTTTGCTGTCCAGAATGCATCTCCTCTTTCTTCTCCCCTTCTAACGTTGCTTTTGGTTTTTCTTAACACTTCCTCCACCCTGTCTATCAGCCCTTAACTCGTACCTCTCTCTTTCATTGCCTTAATTAAGACTTTCTTGTCTACTGAGTCAAACGCCGCCTTCAAGTCCACAAATAACACTGTCATTTTCCCTTTCTCTCTTCCCAGCTGTCTGTTTATCAGGTAGTTCAGTGCATATATTTGATCCATTGTCCCCATTCCTTTCCTGAATTCCGCTTGGTTGTCTGGGATCAAGTTCTTCGATTCTATCTCTCTCCTTATCCTTTCCGCCAAGACCGCCGTGTATATCTTGTACATTGATGACATGATCGTTATCCCTCTGTAGTCCTTCACCTCTCGTCCTTCTCCCTTCTTCACTATTGGTATTATCTCTCCTTCCTTCCAATTTTCCGGCCAGCCTTTCCCCCTCCACACTCTTTTACAAATCTCCCATATCCATCTCACCACATCTTCTCCCCCAAATTTCCATACCTCATTCGGAATCCCGTCCATGCCTATTGTCTTCCCTGTTTTCAGTTTCTTTATTACATTCCTTACTTCTTCCAGTTCTATCTCTTCCTCTTCATGTCTGATCCCTCCTCCTTCCCCTTTCACAACCCTGTTCCCCATCCCCCCCATTAATTCCATGAAGTACTCTTTCCGTTCCTCCATCTTTATCTCTTCGTTTGCTCTCCTTCTTCTTTTCCTTACTCTGCCTATCAGCTCCCATACCTTTCCTTCCGTTTTCGCTTCCCCTATTTCTCTTGTCAACCTATCTCTTTCCTCTTCCTTCTTTCTCCTGCACAATTCTCTGTATTCCCTCCTACCTCCTCTATATTTTTCCGCCTCCCCCTTTCCTTTCCTCCATTTTCTTAATTCCCTCCTGACTTCTCTCTTCCTCTCCTTGCATTCTATGTCCCACCACCCTCGATTGGTCTCGTTCGCTCTCTTCTCCTTCTCTTTTTCGTTCTCCTCTAATACAACCCTTATCCTCGCCATCCCTTCATCTATCTCATCCTTCAGCTCTTTATTCCCTCCAATTTTCCCTAGCCTCTCGCTGAATTGCGTTCTTCCTTCTTCGTTCCATATCCCTCTTCTTCTTATCTTTTCCACCTCTTTCCTTCTCTGTTTTCTCTTGGTGTTGCCTCTTATCCATAGTATTAAAGGGTGATGGTCTGAGTCTACCTTATCCCCTACTTCTAATCTTTCCACTTTTCCTTTAATGTCCTCATCTCCTAAAATGTAGTCTATAACCGTTTCACCTCTTCTTCCTGTGTATGTGTATTCTCCTTCCTCATCTCCTTTTATGCCTCCGTTTAAGATCATCCATTCTCTTTCCTCTATAAACTCTAGAAGTGTCCTGCCATCTCTATTCACCTTCTTGTCCTTCGATTTTCTCTCTCTTTCTATCCCTCTTCCCTCGATTTTCTCCTCCCATCCTCCCTCCTATCCCGTTTTCGCGTTAAAATCACCGCCTATTATAGTCTTAACTCCTATCTCTCTCTCCTCCATGCATTCTTTCAAAACTTCCAGCTTCTTCTCTATATCTTTGTTTACATATACTCCTATTATTCTTCAGGTTTCTTCTCCCACTTTTATCTTAACCTCCATTTTTCTTTTTTTTTCTTCCATTCTTTTTCCCTCCTTTATCTCTCCTAACCCGCTTCTTATTCCTATTAACATGCCTCCACATGCCCTACCTTTCTTATTTCTTCTGTTCGTTATCTGTACTCTCCAGTTGAATTCTTTTGGTAACTTTTCTTTTACCCTCTCCCATCCTTTCCCATCCATCCATGTCTCCATCATAATAATTACATCCCACTCCCTTAACCCTTCCCAAAAGTCCTTGTCTTTATTTATTATGCCTGCTACGTTCCAAAAGACCATCTTCCATGTTTTCTCCCCTTCACAGTCCCCTCCTATCCTTTCCTCTTCCTCTTTCTCTTCCCCTCTATCGTTCACTCCTGTGGTTCTCTCTCTCTCCTCCCCCGTGCTTCCTCCTTCCTCCCTGAACTCATATGCCGGGCACTGTCTTTCCTCTGTTTTCTTTCCCCCTTCCCGTTTCTCCTCCTGTGTTCCCTTCCTCCTTCTCTTGTTTTTCTTGCCTTCCATTCCTTCGACCTTTTTCTTTTCCTTACTCCCTACGAAAGTCCTTCCTCTCCTCTAACCTTCCTTTACTCTCGTTCCACCTCCATTCCTTGTTGTCCTCCCAAATCTTTTGATAGCCAACTGTGACTCTTTTTCCTTCCCCTCTCTTCTCTCTTGCTATCTTTCTTATCTCTACTTGTATCCGTCTTTCCTCTTTGGTAAGATCGTCATCCAGAAAACATTCGTATTTTTTTCCCAGTTCCTTCTTTTTCTTCATTATGCCTCTCTTTGACTCCCAGCTTTTACATCTCAACAACCTCCATTTATTGTCGCCATATCCTAGTTCTTGTGTTTCCTCTATATTCCCTACTATTTTCTTTACTTCTTCTATTAGCCTTTCGAGTCTCTCCTTCTTTTCACCGTTATTTCCTATCTTCTCCTCTTTTACAACTATATTACATTTTCTCCTTCTTCTCTCTGCCATCTCCATATTTCTTTCTACCTCTTTCATTTTCCTCAGTAATTCCCCATCTTCACTCTCCTCTGCGCCCTTTACCTCAATCTTCTCTATCTTGTCCTCTATCTTCTTTACCCTTTCTTCTAACTCGTCTCTCTTCTTCTCCCATATTTCCTCACTCCTCTTCAATTTCTCTCTTAATCCCCTAATCTCGTTTTTTATTTCCTCTTTATCTTTTTTCCTTTCCTCTATATCTTTCTTCCTTTCTTTCTCCTGTTCCTCCATTTTGCTTAATATTTCCTTAAGCATCTCTTCTGCCGCCATATTTCTTTTTTTCTCTTCCTCTTTTTTAATCTTCGTCGGTGGTGATCTTATGGTCCTCCTTGTTTCCTTGAATTTTTCTAGAATTTCTTTCTCCGCCCTATCCGCTTCCGCGTCTACCCCTTCTCTTTTTCTTTTCTGTAAGAACTCTTTTACCGATCCTAGGCTACTCGTTCTTACTCTCTGTTTGGCCAGATCCTCCGCTTTTGTTGGTCTGCCTCTCGCTTTCTTCTCTCTCTCTCCTTCTTTCCTCTTTCCTATATCCCCCTGCTGTTCTTTCTCAGTCCCTAATACCCTCCCTGTCTCCATCCGCCGCTTTTACCTTCGCTTACAGGTGCCCTTTCATATGCAGCACGCCGCAGCAGCAAACCACGTGATCAAAATCTAATAACAATAAATATATTTTTATTAGAGCTAATTATGACTACTTATTGTCACCGAAATCAATAGGTTGCATGTCTATCTCAGCTGTGCTGCTTATTGTAAGTAAATAATTTATGTAAAATAAATGTTAAATTAATGTTGAATAAATGTTAAATGTTTTTTTCAAATCATTATTGCAAATAAATTATTAATGTAAAACAAATTTTAAATCAACGTTAAGTAAACATTAAATAAACGTAAATATTTTCTGTAAATTATTATTTCAAATAAATAATTAATGTAAAATTAATATTAATTAAATAAACATTATTTTTACAATCAATTGTAAAAATGTATAATTAATTAAAAATAAATATTTAAAAAACATTTAAGAAACATTGTCTGATGATTGGGTATGGATTAGAATGTAATGATTTCGGATTGGAAATAATCCGCGAAAGCGATATTAAAACCGATTATAATTTGTTCGGAATTAAAATCGATTACTTTTTAATCCGGGTGCGGATTGAACCGATTAAAACCGATTAAAACCGATTAAGACGGATTACGTTTTAATCGAACATTTTCGGCAGGGAGATTTCGTGAGATCGCTGCTGCACATATTCGGAGATTCGCCTTCGTACGAGAGATACCCTGGCGAAGGACAGATTTCGTGAGACCGCTGCTGCACGTGTTCTGAGATTCGCCCCCCCCCCCCCCCCCCGGGTTCACAAGTCGATGATCAAATCGATATCGAACATGATTTTTCGGGCCGTTTGATTTGATAGACTAGATTCTTTATTAATCTTGGAAAGAAGATCGACACTCTGTCAACGCTGCATCGATTTGCAATCAATGATAGATCAGCAAGATATTTTATCGATATCAAATCGATATCACATCGATATCATATCGATATCATCACATCTATTGATCTATGTTTTACAAAATAGGAACAGTATTTTTATATTTAATTTTATATTCGTAGATATGCAAATATGTAAAAGCACGTATAGATAAATAAGCATAGGACCTCTGTACTATGATCGAGATATCAGACAAAAGTATCACCCCCAAAGAATATCATGTTCAAGCATCTCACACAAGCTCGCCTCTTATATACTATCGCGTGATGATGTTTCATTACAAGAAAATACAGGTGTGTGGTAGCTGCGTAGCGACAGCGCGCGTTACTAGCGTTGATATGATATCGATATGATATCGATGAAATATCTCTCTCTCTTGCAAAGCGCTCTCGCAGAATAGCGGCTCTACGTCTTTGCGTTGATTGCAAGTTATCAATCGTTGTGGTGGACTGTGTGCACTGGTGTAGTCTGACTGTCATATTCGGTATTAAATTATTATTTAATTATTATTAAATTATTATTATTATTATTAATTTGAAATTCTTTATTTTTCTTGTTTTGTGTAAAAATAAACACATAGTTTTGTTCCTTGAAATTACGTATTTTTGACATTGTGCAGCTTGATAAAAGAATTTCTCTCAAAAATTTGACTCAAGTTCTGTAAACTACAACATATTGCCTACAAAACGCTTTTTCTTATGTTCCTACGATTTCTTTTGACCGAATTACACGATTTTGAAACTAAACCTGTACTTTTTAGAAATAATGTCAACTTTTGAATTTAAAAAACCACCGACAGCGCGTTAAAGTTAAAACTTCAAGCTTTAAAATGCTTTTTTAATTTTTTGTCTACAATTATATATATATTATTTCGCCGTATATCGAGGTGTACCGTAAAATTACAACTAAAAATTTAATTGCTTATGTGACATTTATTATTTACCTAGATACTTATTCGTCTTTATTCTTCATTTTTATTAGATACAGAATATCTGATAATAAACATTATCAAACTGATAAAATATATGTATAAAGAAAGATTAGTATTGCATAAACGACAGATCCGCATAATACTTTGTCGACATCTAATCGAAATCTACAGATGTATACATATCGATTCGATATACAAAAGATATCGTATAAGTGTCGATCAATTATTGGTGGTTTAGTTGATATGTTGTAAATATCATATTCAAGTCAAATCGATATATGGAGATGTTGATTCGACTTCAGTATGATATAAGTTGAATAATGACTAGATCGTCGACATCTACGTAATATTTTCCAGATATCATAATGAAATCTTCAAAATATCAAATTGATTATTGATTTGCATATGATTTCAACTTGATTTCAATATGATATTCACCAGATTCTTCATCGACTTGTGAACCCGGGGGCCGGCCTCGTACGAGAGATACCCTGTCGAAGGACAGATTTCGTGAGATCGCTGCTGCACATATTCGGAGATTTGCCTTCGTAGAGAGATACCCTGACGAAGGACAGATTTCGTAAGACCGCTGCTGCACGTGTTCTGAGACTTCTGAGATTCGCCCTCGTACGAGAGATAACCTGGCAAAGGACAGATTTCGTGAGATCGCTGCTGCACATATTCGGAGATTCACCCTCGTACGAGAGATACCCTGGCGAAGGACACATTTCGTGAGACCGCTGCTGTACGTGTTCGGAGATTCGCCCTCGTATGAGAGATAACCTGGCGAAGGACAGATTTCGTGAGACGTGTTCGGAGATTCGTCCTCGGACGAGGGAGAACCCGGCGAAGGACAGATTTTGCTGCTGCTGCACGTGTTCGGAGATTCGCCCTCAAATCACCCTATAATTGTAAGTACAAATATATATATAACCATACACTGATTAGTTCACTGTCACATTTGTTTTATATACAATTTTAAACTGTATTAATTAATGAAATGCGTATATTTCAGATGAACGAAAAGGTGAATGTACCAATTGTCACAGAGAGAGAGGACACTCTTGTTTCATCCGTACAGTGGCACAACAGTGTGATGTCGAAGGTAAATTTTTTTTGTTAAATTTATGTCTATTTATCTCCCTCGGTCGTCTTCCTTCGACGATCTCCGGCCCGTATGATTTCATTTATAATTAACTTTTTTCAGTTCAAATTTCAATTACTTTGCACTTTTTTGGGGGTTAATATCAATTGATAAACTGTTGTATACGATGCCTTCGCGAAAGAAATATTCTTGCAAATTTCCCAATTGTGCCAACAGTTATTATTGGTCAAAAAGTGAAGCCAATTAATACAGTCATAAAGAAACGCTTTTATAGATTTCCAAAAAATTCTGACTTTTCTACGAAATGGAAAATGATTTGTGGCATCGATATCACTATTAATTGCCGAAATATGTACATTTGCGAAGATTATTTTCAGAAAGAAGATTTTGTTAACTGTACAAAACATCTGTTGAACCCAAATGTCATACCGAAACACATTGATATGTCAAACAATTTAGTCACAATAAAAACTGCTGCTTTTGACTGCCAGCCAATAATGACTGAAACATCTGCCGTTTTTATCGATTTAAATAACGATTTGAATAATGATTTAAATCACAATGAGGTTAACATAAATATGTGTGATACTTTTGTGAATAGTGATACTGTTTCTGATGAAACTCCTGCTAATTTTTATGACAATAGCATGTTTCAAAATGTTCAGGTTCATGATAGTAACGACAGTCAATTTGGAAATAGTTTAGAATCAAATTTAGGTAATGCAGACAATAGCGAAAACAGGCCTATTTGCATCTGTGACAATGAAGATTGCACAGATAGACAAAGCATTTCGGTAATTATGCATAAAAGGGGCATCCTCTCCGATTTGCTTGATTTTTTAGTATGTTGTTGGGGATGTCTTCCCGAGTCATTTCATATATATATATAAGGGCCGGACTCAAATAGTTTCGGAGATACAGGCTGAGAAAGGATAAAAATCATAAATACGAAAATAAACGTTTAATGATAATTTATTCAACACTATCATTAGGAATCTGAAGGATTTCAACCAAGTGTGTGCTTTGTATGTGCTTCAACTTAGAAAGCACATATTTGTTAAAGCAGAGAACAGTTGGTATTTATATACCAACTATTCATCGTACTATTCAACTGTTCTCTGCTTTAACAAATATGTGCTTTGTAAGTTGAAGCACATACAAAGCACACACTTGGTTGAAATCCTTCAGATTTCTAATGATAGTGTTGAATAAATCATCATTGAACGTTTATTTTTGTATTTATTATTTTTATCCTTTCTCAGCCTATATTTCTGAAACTATTTAGGTCCGGCCCTTATATATATATATAAAATGACTTGGGAAAACATCCCCAACAACATATTAAAAAATAAACCAAATCGGAGAGTGAGTCGCTTTTATGCATAAATACCTCCTTTCTCAGCCTGTATCTCCGAAACTATTTGAGTCCGGCCCTTATATATATATATGAAATGACTCGGGAAGACATCCCCAACAACATACTAAAATATCAAGCAAATTGGAGAGGATGCCCCTTTTATGCATAATTACCAGCATTTCTTCAAATAAGTTGCAATCACCTAGTGTTTCTACAAAACCTACAAAAAAAAGAAAATGTGGATTTTTAACGCAAGCAGGAGTTACGTCAAAGACAATGTCACCACGAAATAGTATCATGTACTCGATTCATCGGAAAACTGTGGTACAACTGTGCAAAATGAAAAAGAAATTAAGTGACGAAAGGAATGCTTTAAAACAATTAAAAAATATGTCAGATAACAATATATTTCACTGCATTAAAACAAAACTGAATTTCGGGAAATTTGCAAAGAAAATAATAAAACTATTACACTAATAATATATTAACATAAAATTGATGATTTTACAAGAAAATATGCCTATAGAAGAAAAAAGTCGTAAAAGCAAGAGTTATATAAGTGATGCCCTATAAGTACTTTATGCATGTAATTGTAAAAATCCTCAAAGGTATGTTGTGTATATAATCTTCGCACACCACCTGCATTCCAAGAACTGCATGCCAACAAAACAGCAATATAACAAAAAATAAAAGCTCTAAAGAATGATTAATAGCCTGAAATCATTTTTCATTAAAAGATAAAGAACTATCAGCATAAAATGCGCAAAAAAATGAATAGATAAACCAAGGAAATAAAAATAATAAAATCACCGCAGAAACACGCTGTACCTACCAATGATGTACTGAATTTCCAGATTGATTCATATAAACATAAATACAAAAGCCATAGTAGAAAGAAGTAGCGTTACTGTCAGTAGTATAGCACTTTTTGAAACACTAGTAATTTCTAAATTAAGTCCAGCATCCCATAATAAATGACGAATACCATTGAAAAAAATGATATAAAAAGCTTACAAAGCATAGAATACAAGCTAATTTAGCAACAGAAGTGGATAATAATACATTTAAGTACTTTACTATAAACGACTCACAAAAATACACATGTAATATGAAATACCAAGAAAGCACCATTAATAAAAGGAATAGTAAGACACCAGTTAATCTATGCATAATAGAGAAAGAACTAGTAACTTGTACTTTATATATCTGTAAATGTGGAGAAAGAGGCCTATATCACTCATAAAATTCCATTATCGTGAAATTAAAATAAAGTAGAAGTAAAGACAGCAGCATAGTGCATAATAACACCACCATTAAATGTGTTATACACAAAGCTTAAGGAGGTAATCCAGCTGCAGATTTTCCTACTGTTACCTTGTTACGACTTCACCCCAGTCACCGATCAAACTTTAAATAACTCCCTTCTTGCGGTTAGGTCGTTAGCTTCTGTTCAGCGTTATTTCTGTTCAGTTGCGCTGTACGCTTAATAATTTCCATTTGTGTATATTTTCTCATACTACAATATATACTATACACTACGACACAATATGTGATGAAAGTCCAAGCAGAGGAAAAGATATCACGTTATCCGAAATTCAAATAGCGTGTGCGCAAAACAGTGTTAAATACGCGTCGAAGTAAATCAACAACCAAAGTTTACGCATTTGAATATCATTTGCTCGTGTCATAATTCCGGAAAGCAAGCATTTCAGATCGTAAGTTTGAAGTGTAAAGAACTGTGTGTCGTACGCTGTCGTTCTGTGAACATGTAAGTGCATTTTTATTTTTAACTCTTATTGGTTTCTTACGCTTGTTACTTTTTCCTTTGATATTGAATATTTAATATAATTTTTTATTCAGCTGTTACTCAATTTTTTGCCAGTCTTGCCAGTAACTATATAATCCTTTTTGCTCATAAAATGTCATGATTGTAAGCACCTACTAAAATTATTTTTAGTTAATAAAGTTAATTTTTTCTTGTTTGCTTCAAATTTCAGATTACCTCCTTGTCAGAGTATCAGAATATTTCAATATTTTGTACTGCTGTCTCTCTATTGTCATCACGCACGCAAAACGCAGAATTATTATTCAGTTTTGATGAATTAATTAATTTTTGATTCACATACTTTTGTAATCAAGAAATAGAGAAGAGAAAGAGACGGTATCAAACCTAACATAAAAAACCACTCCATTAATTATAAAGTGCGTATGCATTTATATAATTCGACTGTCGCCCGCTGGTATACAGTCGTTTGTGTTCTAGTTTTTTGTGCTATAGTTTTTATGTGTTAGTGTGTTAGTTTACGCCAAAAATTGGCTCAGATTTGCCAGACGTAGCACAACCTCTCGAACTTGAGGAGGCTGCGGAAGGGGTGTGTTCTGCGCCTGTCTACAATTTTAACTTTCGCAATGACTTTATCGCGAGGTTGCGAGCGCTAGGTTGGGGGGCCTCGACGGCAGGTGGCCGAGGTCGGGGTGATTTGAGGCAATTATTGCAAAGATTGCAGGTCGATCATTCCGTCGGGCGCGAACACGGACGTCCGATGCCATAAAGTAAGGTAAGATAGTATTGTAGGAAATCGAGTAATTACTTGTTCTTGGTGCAAAAAATCGCTTTGCATAACACATTTTTTTCATGATTATCATCTTTGCGACGAATATGTGCCATAAATGTAACTTACATATATTATATGTTTATGTACTGATTAATTTAAAAATTCTGCTCTGATTTATTAATAGGTACATGAGTCGTCTTACAATCTACAATTTTGTTAATCATTTACTGGCGGCGTTTAAAAAAGTTTATTAATATTTTATTGTGACTCGATATTATTCGTCTACACATAATATTATTACCCAATATTATAAAAATAAACACATACAGAAATAAACTTTGTATAATTTGTATTTTTAATTTAATACTATTACTATTTTTATTAATTTTTCTACCATATTTCTTCTATATATGTCCGCATATCGAATAAAATTTGCAGATTGTAAATATCTTCAGTGCCTCTCCAAACATGCTCGTTCGCCTTATGATTCAGCCTTGGATAATACCGAACCCATCGTCTATGTTCAATATTCATAAATCCTTGAATTTTAATATCTCACCGCAATAACCCCTGCTAAAAAAAGATCAACAAATAACATTATTTCTTTAAATGTAGATTAAGAGTATATGTGTATGTCAATGTAGTTCCTTTCCGGAATTATGACACGAGCAAATGATATTCAAATGCGTGAACTTTGGTTGTTGATTTACTTCGACGCGTATTTAACACTGTTTTGCGCACACGCCATTTGAATTTCGGATGACTTGATATCTTTTCCTCTGCTTGGACTTTTATCGCATATTATGTCGTAATATATAATATATATTGTAGTATGAGAAAATATGCACAAATGGAAATTATTTAGCGTACAGCGCAACTGAACAGAAATAACGCAACACCTACCTACAACGCGACGCCTATACCACATATATCATCTCGTCTTCCCAAAAATTGAATGGTGGTATCATAATAAAAATATACATGGATGTATTTGGCATTTGATGCTCTTAAATTTTTGCGTTAAAAAAATTGTTATATTTTGCAAAAATAATAGGTGGGTGTGGGGTTAAATTAAAAAATTTGACATATTTGAAGAATGTAATTACGCTCTTTTTAAAGAGCATAAAAAACCATAAACCTTTTGTATAAAACTCTTTTTCATACGCCTTATATTTTTTAAGATATTCGCTAAAAATTATAAAATTCGTTATTTTCGAGGGGTTGTTTAAACCCTTAAACGTCGAGATAATCACCAAAAAAAAAAAAAAAAATAGGAGTAATATTTTTTGATGCTCTACAACATATCCAAAGCCCATCCAAATCGGGTAGGGACACTTCCGACCGTTCCCTTGTAAGTATATGTATAAGAGTCACATGTATTAAGCGCTATGTTTAATTTGATGTAATAAGGTGTTTTATTTGAATACTGCGCTATTGAGAATTAACGGAATGAGTTTTTGAATACCGAGAGGGCGCCTCCGACCCAACTAGAGGCTCCTCTAGGGACTTAAGTATCGTGGTACTTTGGCTCAACCAATGAGCCGTAAATCCATTGGGTCTTTAGAAGAAGAAGAAGAGCTGACGACAGCCATGCAACACCTGTGTGAAATTTGGCCGAACCGACCCTATTCCTTCGGACAGGTATAATTTCCATGTCAAGGAGTAGTAAGGTTTTTCGCGTTGTATCGAATTAAGGGGGAATATCACCTTGTGACCACTAAAAGTAGGGTCATTTTTCTGAATTTATTATAAAAAAATTAAAAGGTTTATTAATATTCGTGTGTATACATATGAAAGTACAAGTCTTAATGTACACAAAAAATTTTTTTTTAGATTTAAGAAAAAAAATTGCCGGCGTGGCAGCTCTCACAAAACAATTCTTTTTATTTTTTTGACCTCCCTTACCGTACCGCTACAGGTCGCAATTTTGCACCTAGAACAAAAAACCAAACATGTTCTGAAAATATGGCTCATAATCTAGTGAGCATCGTAGGATTTTTCCGAAAAATTGATTTAAAAAGAAATGGCGTCGATTTGAATTTCTTTTTTCCTCTTTTTTGGAAAAAATCGCTTGAAAATCGGCCATAGAATCGGCAAATTTTAATTTATTGAAAAAATCCTACGATGCTCACTAGATTTTGGGCCATATTTTCAGAAAATATTTGGTTTTTTGTTCTAGGTGCAAAATTGCGACCTGTGGCGGTACGGTAAGAAAAAAAAAAGGATTGTTTTGCGAGAGCTGCCACGCCGCCAATTTTTTTTTATAGATCTAAAAAAATTTTTTATGTACATTAAAACTTGTACTTTCATATGTACAAACCCGAATATTAATAAATCTTTTCATTTTTTTATAATAAATTCAGAAAAATGAATTTTACTTTTAGTGGTCACAAGGTGATATTCCCCCTTAAACCATATAAAATTTTTAAAAATTTTGCGACGCAGTTCTGCGTGGCACCGGATTGTGTTAAGTTTGATCTTAGAGTCAATTACAAGTTTGTCCTTCTATCGCACTTGGATGGGTCGACTTGTTTGAGCGAGTTACAACATTGTTTGAGTAAATCTTGATTGTATACGGGCCGTATTGACCTCCGTCGGGAGGCAGGAGCTAAAATTCCGCCTCGTGGGCTCGGCGTGTTCGGACGTGTTTGAGCACGTTCCAGACTGCTTAATTTTTGAAAATTTGCGACGCAGGTTCTGCGTGGCACCGGATTGTGTTACAAGTTTGATCTTAGAGTTAATTACAAGTTTGTCCTTCCGTCGCACTTGGATGGGTCGATTTGTTTGAGCAAGTTACAACATTGAGTAAATCTTGATTGTATACGGGCCGTATTGACCTCCGTCTGGAGGCAGGAGCCAAAGCAAACCAAGAAGAAGAAGAAAATCGAATTAAACCACACTCCACCGATTGTGCGGGTTCCCGTCAATTTTTTTGAGTTTTAATCTTGCGACCGTAGTCCCCAGGCGGAATGTTTAACGCGTTAGCTGTAATACAGAAAGTAAACTTCCCATATTTAACATTCATCGTTTACAGCGTGGACTACCAGGGTATCTAATCCTGTTTGTTCCCCACGCCTTCGCGCCTCAGCGTCAGATTTGAACCAGATAGACGCCTTCGCCACTGGTGTTCCTCCTAATATTTACAAATTTCACCTCTACACTAGGAATTCCTCTATCTTCTTTCAATCTCTAGACTAGCAGTTTTAAAAGCAATTCCAAGGTTAAGCCTTGGGATTTCACTTTTAACTTACTAATCCGCCTACGCGCTCTTTACGCCCAATGATTCCGAATAACGCTAGCTCTCTCCGTATTACCGCGGCTGCTGGCACGGAGTTAGCCAGGGCTTCTTCTGTGAGTACCGTCATTATCTTCCTTACTAAAAAAGCTTTACAACCCGAAGGCCTTCTTCACTCATGCGGCATGGCTGGATCAGGCTTTTGCCCATTGTCCAATATTCCCCACTGCTGCCTCCCGTAGGAGTCTGGACCGTATCTCAGTTCCAGTGTGGCTGATCATTCTCTCAGATCAGCCTTGGTAGGCCATTACCCCACCAACTAGCTAATCTAATATAGGCTTATCTAATAGCAATAAATCTTTCCCCCGTAGGGCGTATACGGTATTAGTTGCCGTTTCCAACAATTATCCCGTACTATTGTACTAGGTAGATTCCTATACATTACTCACCCGTCTGCCACTAAGTTATATTGTAGCAAGCTACAATATAACTCCGTTCGACTTGCATGTGTTAGGCCTGCCGCCAGCGTTCATTCTGAGCCAGGATCAAACTCTCAAATGTGGACTTTAACCTATAAAAGGTTGAGGGTACATCGGATAAATCCGACAAAAAAAATTTAGCTTAATACTGCTGTCTTTATTTCTACTTTAGAAATATTTTAATCTCCAACTATTCAAGCAACTTTGAAAAGATTATTATGTGATATAATCACTATGTCAATATGTTTTTGCAAATCAAAAAGCATTAACGTATAAATATGTATATCTATTGAGAATATTACCATGAAGAAATATATCTTTCTACTTGCGTTGGCGCAATGCTGGTCGGCATCACATTACACTTATTGTACAATATTGATAATACAAAACAATCTATAACCGCAGGCGACAAGTTCTATAAAGTATTATTCTCCAAAAAAGATAATAAGCCACTACGAGAAGAAATAGATTCAAATTGTGAGTATTTAGCAAATTTTAAACGCGCATTTAATTATATCTCAGATTCAATGCCAACAGACACAGCATCTAATTACAGTAGTTTGGCAAATAATAAAGATGCTCCTAATGTTTTTTGTGAATTAGTACAATATTTAGAAGTAATGAGCTTGCTGCACCTTGACGGTGAAAAAATAAATAAAGACAAAATTCATAATTTAGAATCAGGTACAGTGTACCCTTACTCAAGCCAAGAAGCCATCGCTATAGTAAAGATACATAATAACGATACTAAAGATGCAATTGAAATATTGCGTTCACTATTAATCGACAGAAAATGCCCTACTTTAATAAAGGCTAATGCACGAGAATTACTCGGGATATATGGAAGTGAAAACTCACTTAAAATAAAGGAAATTTAAATATCGGCTAGAACAACAATAGACTTCTTGCATAACAAACTTTTGGCAGCGTTTTGGGCATGGCATAAAACGGCAAAAATCACTTGACAAACTCCGCCAGCCCCCTTATCATTGTATTGAAGGTATTCATACCAATACCCACTGCATAATAAACAGATAGACAATAATAGAAAAAAAGCCATACTAAGGTAAGTGAAATAGCGAGGTACAAATGGCATTAAAATCAAAGTTATTGGATAAAAAAGTGATGAAATCAGCAAAAGAGATGCTAAATAAAGTAAGAAATAACGCATACGTTGCAAAGAAACTAAATGCTGCAATTGCGGCAAAAAAGCACAGTATAACATCTGTGGCAAAAATATGTAGCATCTCAAGAACTGCACTAACTACATGGATAAAGTACCTAAAATTTGGAAGAGAAGAAAAATTGTTTTCCCCTCCTCAACGCCGTAGAAAGGCTAAATTAAATCAAAGTCAACGTGAACAAGTTGAGATGTGGATAGAAGAAAATCCTAACATTACCATTAAAGAAATAAGAATAAGAATTCAGGAAAAATTTGGTTTGAGTGTCTTACTGACGTCTACAGTACACCGTAATATGCAAAGGATGAAATTTTCCTATATTACTCCAAGGCCAATACATAATAAGCAGGATAAAGATAAACAAGAAGAATTTAAAAAAAATATTAATGAGGCTATTATAATACTAACCCTGAAAAAGAAATTTTTTTCTTTGATAAGTCGAGATTTGGCACGCATTCTAAACATGGGCATGGTTGGTTCAGAGAAGGTATAAGGACTCAGGTAAAAGTAAAATTAGGTAGACAAAATTTTTATCTCTATAGTGCTGTTAATCCTAGAAATGAAGAGAGTTCTAGTTTATTTGCACTAAGTGTCAACACTGATTGTATGAATATATTTCTTGAACAGATGTCGCAATATCTAGAAACAAAACGAGAGGCTTTTCTCGTTATGGATTGTGCTAGTTGGCATAAGTCAAAAGATTTAAAGGTACCTAAAAATATCGATATTATATACCTACTTCCATAAACATCTAGCTGAGCTTAATCCTGTTGAGAGGTTTTGGTTATAGATAAAACAGAACATTTTGCGTAACAAAATTTATGATACAATTGCTCTGCTTGAGAGTGCTTTATGCAAATTTATTGCCTCTCTTTCTCACTCTACAATCAAAAAACTCTGCAATGCCTCTTATTTAATTCGCTAATAATGAGAATTGGTATTAAACGTTGCAATTTAGCTGCTTTTAAGTGCAACTAACCTTAGCTTAAATGTTTAAGAAATTTACCAAGAATATGATAAATATGATATGATGAGTCAATTTAGCCTTTCTACGGGGCAAACAATTTTTCTTCTCTTCCAAATTTTAGGTGCTTTATCCATGCAGTTAGTGCAGTTCTTGAGATGCTACATATTCTTGCCACAGATGTTATATTGTGCTTTTTTTGCCGCAATTACAGCATTTAGTTTCTTTGCAACGTATGCGTTATTTCTTACTTTATTCAGCATCTCTTTTGCTGATTCCACCACTTTTTCATCCAATAACTTTGATTTTAATGCCATTTGTACTTCGCTATTTCACTTACCTTAGTATGGCTTTCTTTCTATTATTGTCTATCCGTTTATTATGCAGTGGGAATTGGTATAAGGCTTAAAAAACGCCAATACTGAAAATAGACAGTGACTAGGGTTTCGTGTGCTCTTTTTTATTTGGTAAATTTCTTAAATATTTATAGCTAAAGCAATTTAAGATCCCGTGAAGGGTGTCATGCAAATAGCTGGCACTGGTTTATTATGCAGCCACTTATTTAAAGTTAAGTTTTCTGGATCTCAATGTCAGACCAACCCATCCAAAAACAAACTCTTCTCACTGCCCTTGGTTTTGAGCGCTGGAAATGGTTATATTATTTAAGTTTTTAGTAAAATATATTGCTAGATTAATGCTAATTCATTTGATAATAAAAAGAAAAATTGAGATAATTTATAGCAAAAACAAAATTTAAAGGTAAATAAAGATTAACATCAGTTATCAGCTCAAAAACTTAAATAAAACAGCGTAAAGATAAAATGTCAAAATATACATAAAAACTACTTGTATTGCCAATTTTATTTATTAGCATATAACCAAATCTAATATAGTCTTATGTTTTTGTGTGAAATAGGCAGGGGAACTTATGCTGAAGGTGGAACATCCAATAGATTATCAAAAAGAAGAAGTTAATTCACAGGTCGTTAAGCCACTGAAGGACGGACAGCATGTAGGACAAATTAAAAGGTTTTTTCAACATAACCAAGAGCAAGATTTACAGCAGCAACTTGATAGTGGGTCGAACTTAAAGCGCTTTAAACGTTCAGATGATAACTTAAGTTTACCAGAGAATTTTAAGGTAGGACAAGCAATTGGTGATGGAGATTGTTTCTTTGATTCAGTTGCAAAAGGTCTTAAACGATTGAAGCCTGAGATGGATTTTACTGTAAAGTCTCTAAGAGGAATTTGTAAGAGATTTGCACAAAGTCAATTGAAAGATGATCAGTCATGGCTCAAGGAAGCATTAAAAAATGAAAATAAGGCTACAATTGATGAATATGTTCCACGTATTGAATTTATTGCCGATGATATTGAGGAAAAGTCTGAGCCAATAAAAGTATTGGGGTTAACCGCACCAATATGGGGTAGGAGTGAAATTGAGGGGAGAATAATTTGTAAAGAATATAATGTGAAATTACATGTTGTTAAAAAGTATGTTGAGGAAAGCAAAGAGGTTATATGGCTACATCAGATCGTAAATAGTGAAGGTTCAAGGTCTGTGGACAGTATAGATTATAATGAGGAAAACACTATACACATAATAAATGAGGGTAAAGCACATTTCAAGCCAATAGTGCCAATACTGAGTACTCAACAAACTCAATATCGTAGATTTGATAGTGATGATGGAAGAGCTAAAGTTGAAGAGTTGAAAACAGACATCGATCTTCAAAATAATCAAGGTAATACAGATTTGCACGAATATGCTTTATCAGGCAATTTAGAAAAATTTAAAGCTTCATTTGAAAAATTGAAAAGGAGTAATCCGAATAATTACTTAAAAATAGTAAGTAAGTATAATAGCTGTGAGTATGAGACAGCACTGTCTTTAGCTATTGAAAACAAAAATTTTGATATTGCTTTATACTTGCTGACTCAGCTGAGCGATACAGAAAGGAATTATCAGTTTGATATAATTTATAGCATTAGTAGTGAAAAAATAGATGATTTTTTAAAATATGTTAAAGATAAAAAATTACCAGAATCAAGGGAAATAGTAGATTTATTGTCACACAAAGCTTCAGAACTAAAACGCAGTCGTCATGGTGGGGATTTTCAATCAAAATTGCTGATGTTGTTTGCATATGAAGGCCATGGTTGCGATATTCGGTTTCGCTTAGGTAGTGAAGTACATGAAGCTGACAAGTTTGATGACTTGGTTTTTCGTTATACTGATAGTGACGGCGTTATAAAGTATCGTTTCTTACAAGCCAAACATAAGCAATTTCTAAAAAAAGAAAATAAAATTAAGGTTAGTGACCTTAAGTCAGATAGTGATAATAACGGCTTTAGCTTGCAAAAGTATTTTGTCTCATATCTAAGAGCTATACAGGAGAAAAGATTTCAAGATGGAGTTCCAGAAGATTCTATTATTTGTACCAACACTGATTTTGACTTTGAGCCAAGCACAACGAAGGAAGAACAGAAAAAAAACAAAAGACAGCACAGAAATATGGAAAGCTTATTTTTCAGAAAAAAGAGACGATGATAAAGTTTTGAATTTGGGAGGTAAGCGTTATCAATTTAGTAGTGATCCAAGTGTCAGAAAAAAAATAATTGAGGAATTAAAGACAATATTTGAAAAATCTTTAATATAAAATAGATTGTCAAACAATAATATTGAAAAAATAGGTGATTTTTTAGATAAGCTAGTGTTTGCTGTTGAACAGCCATCAGAAACACTTAATGAAAAAATTGAAGAGAAGATGGGTAGCAGTACATATAACTTTATTTATTTTGCTGCTTTTAAGAAATATATAGATGAATGGTTTGCTAGTAGGAAACCTGATAATACAGCACGCTTTATTCTTAGTTCAGAGATAAAATGGTTTTTTGATGGGTTAAAAAATAGAATTGCTAACATAGAATTGAATGGGTTAGCCTCTTTGTTTAAGGAAAAGATTAGAAAATTTACACAACATAAACTTAAATTTAATGCTAATAATAAAGATGTTAGTAAGGTGAAAAACTTTTTAAATTCTGATAGCGATAGGATCTTAAAATTAATTTATGAAGAAAAAGATAGTTTACTAAGCATTGCAAAGGTATATCAAACTTTAGAAAAGAAAGAATATCAAGATACTTGGCAGTATACTATTTCGGATTTACAGTCTCTATCTTCGCTAAACTCTGATAGTTCAAATCCAGAAAGAGTTGTAAATGCCTTAAAGTTAAAGAATAGGTGTTTATTAGTAATTGTAATTAGTGAGTGTTTTATAGATGAAGATGGGAAGAAATTAATAAGCAACCTCTACACTGAAGTGCTTGCGAATAAGTCTGTTCCTGGTAAGAAGAAGGTTATATTTGTGCTCAATGAGAAAGCGAACAATGAACTGGATCAAATGCTTTCTTGCTTTCTTGTTGATGCACTTAAAGTAAAGATGGAAAACAATCTTAACAGTCTTATTCCTAGATCAAAAGATATAATACTAGAAACAGAAATTACACTTTTTGGAAAGAAAAGGAAATTAACTAGCCTAATAACTACGGATGCCAGCAAGGATGATCTATACTCAACCATAGATGGAGACGCATTAACTACACTCATTAACGGTGATAGCAATATAATAAGTAGTGAGCATGAATATGACTTTGATACATATATTGATATACCACGTACACTTACTTATCAAACAAAGATAGATAAGAAATGCCTTAACGAGAATAAAAATGACTTATTTGCTATTAGTAGTATAGAAGAAAGTGTATGTTGCTATTAGTAGTATAGAAGAAACTCTCTCGATTAGTTCCTGAACAAAAAACATGCAAGTTTAAAGATAAAAAGTATGAAGAGGCTAATAAGAAGAGAGAACCTATTCGATTTATTAAATTAGATAATCATTCTGATATAAAGAAAGATTTTAATCAATTATGTCGTGATTATAAAAAATACACTATTCACTTGCTTGAAAATAAAGATAGTGCACTGGAATGGAAACAATCTTATGGCTCCTTATTTAATTTGCGAAGATTCGTACTAACGGAAGGAAATAAATTCGTACAAACAAAGGAAATTAAAGATTCAGCTATTATTGCTGGAGAACCTGGTATGGGAAAATCTACTCTACTGACTACATACTCAAAAAATACAGATTCCTTATGGCCTATTAGAATTAATTTAAAAGATTATGAAATGGACATACACGACGCGAATTTTGGTGATTTAAATGGAATTGTGGAGTTTCTGTCTAATGTTATTGATCCAGAAAATTCAAAAACTTCATTAATAAAGAATTTATTACAATATTGTTTAAATCAACAAGGTCAAGTTACTCTATTGTTAGATGGGTATGATGAAATCAAGGATTGTAATCAAGAAAAAGTAGTGCAATTATTGAGAACCCTAAAAACTACACAAGGGAAAGTGTTACTCACAACTCGTTCATATGCACGATCTGAGTTAGAAGATGCTTTGGGAATATTTGCTTACTCTTTAAATCCTTTTGAAGAGAAAGAACAAAAAGAATTTTTAAAACAATTTTGGATTAGAGGGTTAGATGTAAAAGAACCAACTCAAGAGAAAAAAATTGATAAATTTACGGAGCAACTCCTAAATCATTTTCATAAATTAAACCTTATGAAAGAAGAGGGTCTAGTAGGAATTGTATTGCAAGCGCGAATGGTGGCTGAAATTTTTCAAGATGAATGTGAAGATTTTGACCCTTTAAAATTTAGAATTAGTAACATATTTGATCTTTATGAGAGGTTCATTGAGTATCAATATAACAGATATTTTGAAAGAATTGAAATCAACGAAAAGTTAGGCGAGGATTCACAAACCTCATTAACAAGGTCGTATACAAAAGCATATGGTTACTTAGCATTAAAATCATTATTTTCTGAAGATAAGATGCAAGGATTTTTAAGGGAGGAAAGATTTTCAAAGGAATTAAAAGATATTGGTCTTATAAAAAATTTTAAATGTGATGGTAGGGTCGATTTTCTTCACCCTACTTACGCTGAATACTTTGCGGCAGATCTTCTTGTTGATGCTCTAGGGAAAGAGAAAGATCACCCTAAATACAGAGCGGTACATAACTTTTTGCTTATGCAAATCTTTAGGGGTCACAACAAAGTAATTCGTCATTTTATTGAAAACAAGATAAAAAGAGAAAAAGATAGCAATTTAAGTAGTGAATGGAAAGCAATACAAAACTGTGATTTGCTGGAAGGGATTGAAACTAAAGTAGAATTACAGCTTTTAAAACTACCTGATGATGCTTCATCTGAAAAAAGCTTGACTGAATTATTGGAAGAATTCAAAAAAGAGACACCGAGTGGATTATATAAAGAAAGTCCAGGTCATTTTTATAATTATAAAGACAAAGAAAAAAGAATAGACACGAGTTTAATTTATCGTGTCTTTGACAGTTTTACCAAAGAAACAAATATTGATAAATTAAAACCCGCACTTGACTATTTTATAAAAATAATATATGGAGGTGGTATCCACCTTAGATCTGCAAATTATATATTAGAACGCGAGTTTTATAAAGTAATAAATTATTACTTAGCTAAAAAGCAAAATAAGGTCGACCATGCATTGGTAAAAAAAGTATTAGGAATAAAAATGAAAATTTATGAAGGAATTGAGAAGAATGTAAACAAGCTAAAAAGTACTCCTAATCCAAATCAAAATGAAGAGTACCTGAAAATTTTATATTCAATCTTAGAAGATAGAACAATAACGCTTGAAGATTTGCCATACTTATCTTTTGTTTTTGAGTTTGATCACAAAGATTCCATGAATCGTATTAAATCGTATATTATTGACTCTGATGAAAGTATTCAGGAAAAGTGTACAGAGAAAATAATAGATTTTCTGAAAGGTTTGAATGTCGGAAACCGTGGTCTGATTAATTCAGAGTTGGGAGACATGACAATAGTTGGATTTTTACAATCTTTTTTCACTGATATTGCTCATCATCCAAATATTATTGAACATACTAAATCGTTTATCAATGAGATCTATAAAGGTGAAAATAAATTTTGGCTAAAAAGAAGCGGTGTTTTAATTTCTAGATTTTTGGAGATTCTAACTCCTGAAATGTCGAGGGAGTTTAACTTACATTTCAGCCCTAAAATTGATGGCCGTACATATGGTTACTTACATCGTGTCTTTGTTGACTTTATTAATTATGTTGTAGACAGAATTAGAAAAAAAGAGCTTCTACAGGTTGATAAGCTAGCTTTTCTTAAGATGCTTGTACATTTTGTCCGCTACTCCGTGGAAGCAAATGGAAAGTTACCTTTCACATCTGAGCAACTCAATACAACACTAGGACTTGTTAATGATATATTAAATGAGCAACGTCAACTTTATACACTTGCAGTATTAGAGAGTATAGAATACTTATTTATATTAGGAAAAGCAGGACTGAAGTTAATTGATGCCAAAAAAGAGCTTCTAGTGCTTGATCCTACAAGTAAATTTACATATAAATTATCAAGTGGTTATATGGATGAAATAATAGAACTCATTAAATTGAGAAAAGAACGCAATTTTTGTGATGTAATAATTTATTACTTAGTCAAGGGTAAAGAGCAAAATAAAGTCGACCATGCATTGATAAAAGAAGTATTAGGAACAAAAATGCAAATTTTTGAAGGAATTGAGAAGAATTTAAACAAGCTAAAAAGTACTCTTAATCCAAATCAAAATGAAGAGTACCTGAAAATTTTATATTCAATCTTAGATAACAAAGATAAAAAGATAGAAATTAAAAATTTGCCAGACTTATCTATTTTTTTTTAGTTTGACGATTCCATGAATCGTATTAAATCGTATATTATTGACTCTGATAAAAGTATTCAGGAGAAGTGTACAGAGAAAATAATAGATTTTCTGAAAAGTTTGACTGTCGGAAACAATGGTCGTATTAATTCAGAGTTGGGAGACATGACAAAAGTTGGATTTTTACAATCTTTTTTCACTGATATTGCTTATCATCCAAATATTATTGAACATACTAAATCGTTTATCAATGAGATCTATAAAGATAAAGATATACGGTGGCTAGAAAGAAGCGGTGTTTTAATTTCCAGATTTTTGGAGATTCTAACTCCTGAAATGTCGGAGAAGTTTATCTTACATTTATACGAGCCACCTATTAATGGCTGGACATGTATTTACTCAGATGGTGTCTTTGTTGACTTGATTAATTATGTTGTAGACAGAATTAGAATAAATGAGCTTTCACAGGTTGATAAGCTAGCTTTTATTAAGATGCTTGTAAAATTTGTCCGCTTCTCCGTGGAAGCAAATGGAAAGTTACCTTTCACATCTGAGCAAATCAAGAATGTTGAAGATATATTAAATGAGTACCGTCAACTTAAACTTGCAGTATCAGAGAGTATAGGATACTTATTTACTATATTACGAAGATATATACCTATTAGGAAGAGCAGGACTGTGGTATTGATGCAAAAAAAGAGCTTCTAGTGCTTGATCCTGCAAGTGAATTTCAATATAAATTATCAAGTGGTTATATGGATGAAATAATAGAACTCATTAAAAGGAAGATGTGGATGAATTACATGGGAAGATGTGGATGAATTTAATGAGAAGGATGAGAAAAGAGATTTATGTAAAATTAAAATAGATAGTGAAAAGTTTATTGATTACATTAAAGATTTTCCAGAAGGAAAGCGTAATCAGCTAATTCAGCTAGCAGATAAGGTAAAAGTTACAAGTCAATCTTAAAGTTTGGTTAATAACTTGATTAGTAATCAAAAAGTTATAAGTCATCTAAATAGAGTGGGAAGAGTCTCCGGGATGACTATGCATGGAATGATGGCTAAAAATGTTTTGGCAGATTTTTTAACTGAAAATTATCAAGGCGTAGCAATTAATGTTGGTTTTATAGCAGGTGGTCAAGGATTTGCTAAAGTTGCTGAAGCCGCTTCTCTCAAAGGGCTAAAATTAGCCTCAGAAGGAAAGTTGTTGGTTGGTAGATCTTTAAGAGCAGCCTCTCCTTTTCTTGCCCGTGGTACTTCTGCCTTTGTTATCTATGATCTAGTAAATCAGGTAAAAGCATTTAAAAATGGTACGGAAGAAGCATTGGTTGGCGTAGTAGGAGATAGCATTTATTTAGGAATTGACGCTGCAGAGATTGGTATAGAAATTGTTGAAGCTTTTGAAGTACTAGAAGGAGTCTCATCTGTCACTGGTCTTATTGGAGCTGTAGTTGGAGCTGTAGTATTTGTTGGCACTGATATTTACATGGCAGTAAAAAGAGCTGATAAAATTGATCAACTTATTCATCTGAAGGGAAACGAAAGATTTATTGAAGGATTATGTGCATTTATCGGTATGCAACCTGAAAAACATATAGAAGAGTTAATAGAAGAAAAACAGATTAGTAACCAACTAGTTAATCAAGGACTTGAATACTTACAGCAGCATAGCGATATTCAAAGATATGTTTTCTCTACTGGTAAATCAGTGGTAGATTCTTGTCGTGATGTACCGTATCAAACGAGTATATGTAGTGGTGGATTTAATTGGTGTTTTGCGAGACGTACAGTTACACGTTATGCTGAAAAATGCACAACTAAGTTTGAAGAAGAATTTAGATAATACAGTACTACTTGATAGAAAAAGAACTGATATAAAATGGAGCAGAGCAAAGCCTGATAATCCAAGAGGAGGTTATTTATTCTGTTTACCACAAGGGGATTCTGAGCCTGTTCCAAGCTGTGGATCATATTTATGTGAAAATGCAATTGGTATATCTACTAGTAAAACAGGAAATCATACTCTCATTAACTTGGGGGAAGGTACAGATTATGCAAAAGGATTTATGGATAGTGAAAATATCTTTGTAGTAAATAATGGATATAAAAAATATTATGGGGGCAATAAAGACGATATATTCATTTTGCAAGGAAGTGCTATTACAGGATATTTTTACGGAGGAGGTGGAGTTAATACTTTAGACCTTACATCATTTGCTCCAGAAGAAGAATCTATAGATGTGAAATTACATATAGGACAAGTTGAAGATTATTTTTGAGATAATGATTTTGGAATGAGTGGAATAAATAAGTGCTTAGGTAGGAAAACTAAGGCAGATCAAGTATTTATCACGTGTGATAGCAGTACTAGTGATATTAAGTTTATAGATGATCAAGGTGGCAGTGAAAGGTTTGTAGATCATATAAAAATATATGATAAAGATTGTGCCTATGAGATGCAGATAGTGGTAAGACCTAATACTGTTATATACAATCGTGCATTGGAAGGGGACTTTCATTATACTGTGCCATATGCACTGGGTAGTGCTAAGATTTATTTTCTTTACCCTAATGAAGCATTAAACTTAAATAATACTTTTACATTTAAGTATGAACTGAGATAGAGAATATTAATGTTAAGAATGTAAATACACTAAATAAGACTTCACATATAATTACGTTCAATTTTTCACCAATGTCAGATAAAGAGTTTAATATAACAATCTCTGGTGCAGAGAATCCTTCTTATAGACTAGGTAATAATACTGAAATAAAAGTAGGAAATAAAGGTAACTTGTATATGCTGCAGAATACTAATGGAATCTGTTTATGAGATTATAAAGAGTTACTTAGTTGTGGCAAATCAATTAATTAAAATGTCATTCTTTATACAATAACTATTAAGTAATGAAACAGTTGCAATAGGAAGTGGAAATTATGAGGTAATACATAACAATCCACTATATAAAAGCCATCTAGTGGGCAATGGTGGTGAAAATGTATATGTGATTGATTCTAGAGATAAAAAACTTGAAGTTGCTATATGCCTGAAGTAGTTATTTACGATCTTGATGTAGAAAATACAGTAGATACGATTGTCTTGAGAAATTTAGTACAGCAAGTATAAAGTAAGTTCTCAAATAGTTTTGAATTTAAAGTTCTAAAATCTGCAAATAATTTGTTATTAAAAGCAACAGTAACTGAAGTAAAGCCAACAGAAGATTCGTCTGTGAGTAAAATGAGAAAACATGAGTATTTTACTGTGAAATTAAAAGATGGGGTTAATTGGTATAACAAGACTCATGTGATTGTGGATAATGTTTCTATGAAAATAAACCTTGATAATAATGAGTGAAGTTTAAAACCATTACCTTTAGCATTTGAAAAGGATAAAGTAGTTATTATTGTAACAAGTCAAGATATAGAAGAAAACACTGAACTAATAACACCTAAAAGAGCAGGAAACTATAGCTTTGTTCGTAATAATGGTAGTGATCTAATGATAACTAATGCTTTTGATGCTAATGTTGCTAAAAATGATCTATGTACGATAGTATTCAGTGGGTTTTATGAAAAACCTAAAATGGAAACATTAACAATAAAGTTTGCTGATAAAGAAGTAGTCTTGAAAGAGCATCAGGAAGAAATAAGTAAAGCAAAATACTTGGGTTTTATAAAGAAGGAGCATCAGCATAAGGTTTATAAAGAAGTGTTTGAAATACTACAAGTTCAATCTCACAAATTGATGCGCCAATAGATGTAAATGGTACAATAATGTTACTTGACGTGCTCATTAGAAAGATTACGGATCAAAAATATACATCTTTAGTAGAAAACTCTATTTCTTTATTAGAAGCACAGGGCTATGCATTGAACATTACAAAGGGATTTGAGAAAGTAGTAGAACAAGCTGCAAAGGATAGCAAAATATCAATACATCGATTAGATATTGACTTTATAAAAGTACAAGAAGAGGTTACTAGAAAAATTGTAGGTAGTAAATTTAATGAAATTTCAGGGGTTTTAAATTCATATGTAGAGAAAGCATGTCCTGGTAGAGAAGCAGGATGTCCTGGTAAGTTAAGTCCGAAGAAATTTGATAAGTTTACGGCTACATTTAATAACAAGCTAAATGTAACATTGGATCAATCAATATCACAAATGCCACATAATGAAAATAACGTACAATATCAAAAATGAATAATATAAAAGAACAGCAAAACTTAGGTTTATCTGGACCTAGAACTAGGTTATACCAACCTTCGTTATTGGGAAGACAAATTGAACAATATGATAAATTGGCTCAAATCTGCAATTATAGGTAAAAAGCGCTCTTTTTAATTTGTTCTGTTACCATTGCGATTTGGTATAAGATTTAAGAATATTAAAATAGGGAGGTATATAAATAATATAAAAATAATAAAGCCAAAGTTAGGTTTATTGGAGCTTGCAAAACAACTAGGAAATGCGTCTCAAGTATGCAAGGCGAGGGGGTATTTAATGGGCACATTTTGTATGCTGAAGGAGCTATGTGACAATGGAGGAAAAGAAGCATTACATGAAATCTTGCAAATTTCCCAATTGTGCTAACAGCTATTATTGGTCAAAAGGTGACCACCTTTCTACGAAATGGAAAATGATTTGTGGCATCGATATCACTATTAATTGCCGGAATATGTACATTTGCTAAGATCATTTTCAGAAAGAAGATTTTGTTAACTGTACAAAACATCTGTTGAACCCAAATGTTATACCGAAACACATTGATATGTCAAACAATTTAGTCACAATAGAAAATGCTACTTTTGACTGCCAGCCAATAATGACTGAAACATCTTCTGCCGTTTGTATCGATTTAAATAACAATTTAAATCCCGATTTAAATAACGATTTAAATAAAGATTTAAATAAAGATTTAAATAACGATTTAAATAAAGTTTAAATATCTATTTAAATAACTATTTGAATAATGATTTAAATCACAATGAGGTTAACATAAATATGTGTGATACTTTTGTGAATAGTGATACTGTTTCTGATGAAACTCCTGCTAATTTTTATGACAATAGCATGTTTCAAAATGTTCAGGTTCATGATAGTAACGACAGTCAATTTGGAAATAGTTTAGAATCAAATTTAGGTAATGCAGACAATAGCGAAAACAGGCCTATTTGAATCTGTGACAATGAAGATTGTACAGATGGACAAAGCATTTCTTCAAATGAATTGCAATCACCTAGTGTTTCTACAAAACCTACAAAAAAAAGAAAATGTGGATTTTTAACGCAAGCAGGAGTTACGTCAAAGACGATGTCACCACGAAAATGTATCATGTACTCGATTTATCGGAAAACTGTGACACAACTGTGCAAAATGAAAAAGAAATTAAATGACGAAAGGAATGCTTTAAAACAATTAAAAAATATGTCAGATAACAATATATTTCACTGCAAGGAAACAAAACTGAACGAAGTTACCAAACATTTTATTCAATCGCAACTACGTAATGTAGGTCGTCCTCCTGCGGGAAGACGGTGGACAGAGGAAGATAAAGCTTTGGCTTTATCTATTTATAAACAAAGTCCTCGTGTTTACAAATATCTGCTCACCTACTTCCAGCTACCATCATCGCGCACTCTGAAGTACATATTATCAAAGATTCCTTTTGACATTGGTATAAATAAATTTTTTTTGGAACAGTTAAAAGTAAAAAGCGATGAAATGCATGAATTGGACCGATATTGCACATTAGTTTTTGATGAAGTTTTATTAAGTAACGGTTTTCACTACGAAGCACATAAACAACAAATTTCGGGTTTTGAAGACTTGGGTGAGTTGGGTCGAACTTTTAGGGCAAACCATACCCTTGTTTTAATGATACGTGGTCTGAGAAAATCATGGAAACAAGTAATAGCTTATTACTTCACTACTGACACAATATCGAGCAGCAATCTGAAACGCATCATGACAAATGCAATTGCAAGAGATTGGACTGAAAGTAAAAGCAATTGTTTGCGCCCAGGGTTCAACTCAGAGAAAAGCTTTATCTGCATTGTGCGCAGAAAATAAAACAAACCCAACTTGTTACACGTTTGTCGTCAAGTCTGAAACCATAGTAATTATTTATGATGTTCCTCATTTATTAAAATGCACTCAAAACGCCTTGCTTTGTTGTAAAATTGCAGAAAACAAAGTAGTTAAATTTCAGTACATTGGAAATGCTTTTGATGTTGAACAAAATTTTCCCTTTAAACTTCTTTATAAATTAAAAAAACAATTTTAATTTCAAAGACTCTCTTGGTAAGATGAGAGTAAAAGTTGCAGCGCGTCAGTTGAGCCATACTGTTGCTGCAGCTATTCATTCTTATAGCGTTTCTAACGTCAAGGGATTGTTTCCAGTTGAATCGATACAAACGGCAGAGTTTGCTCAACTTATAGATGATCTCTTTGATTCTTTAAATGTTCAACAATAAATCCAGATGATGGCAAGTGGTATAGATGTTGTTTGCAAGACGGTTCGCCTCTTAAAGTTATATAACAGATTACTGTCAGAAATGACAAAGTGGAAATTATCTGACATAACTAACGGGAAAGATGTCACAAATCAATATCATTTTGTGAAAGGTTGGATGATAACAATCAAATCGGTCATGTATTTGTGGCATCAATTAAAAGCTATTGGTTTCACCTTTCTAAGTATGAGAAATTTAAATCAAGATCCACTGGAAAATCTGTTTTGCCAAATTCGGCACCATCCGGAATTGCAAATTCTAATCCCACTTGCCATCAATTTGTAGCTGCCTTAAAAACTGTAATATTAAATAATCTTGGTGCACCGGTCTCCAAATCTGCGAATTGTGAAAGCGACAATTGTGAAAATTTGAACAATTTTCGAAAGTTTTTAAGTAATACTTGTGACATCGTTCACGAGGGCGAAAGTGAACCATTAGAGAACACTAGACTGTACTCTTTCATAGGTCGATTTTGAAAATTTAAACACTGATGCCTTTCAAGTTCTTTCTTACGTGTCGGGTTATCTTTTAAAAAGGCTACAACTTTCTGATGAAAATTGTTCAAAATGTAAAATTGATTTGTTTTGTACACAACAGGAACAACATTATCTGTACACGGTTTTTAAGGAATATTCATAAAAAGATTTGTTAACGTATCCAAGTAATCAGGTGATTACGTTAATACAAAACGTACACAATAAATTATTTTACTTTGCAATGAAAATGAACATAAGTCAAACTTAGAATCAGCTTTTAAAAAAATATTTTTCAATAACTATAGCAGTGATTTCTGTAGCAATCATCGATGTGATAATATAATCGTCGAAAATAGTTTATCGGTTTTAATACATAAGGTATGTTAAAGATAAGAAAAGACCGGTACAGCTAACTTCAGGCCATTACGAAAAAACCAAGCAATTTAAATCATTGTGATTTAGTTGCATTTTCTGCTTATTTGCATTTTTAGTTTCTCTTTGATGTATTTGGCTTTCGAACTCTTTAATTCTACGGTTTTTTCTTTTTCCTTATTATAGAATATTATTATAGAATCGTATATTCTGTTATGTGTTCTATTATTATAGACTTTATTTTGAAATCAAAATGTATTTTATGTTACACACTTTGAAATAAAAATGTATTTTATGTTATAAATTTTGAAATAAAAATGTATTTCATTTTATATACAATTAATTTGTTCTTTATTGCGCATTCCCTCATTTATTTTGACGAAAATAACATATATTATTTATTAACATATATTATTCTATATTATTTACGGCTCATATAGGCCGTGTTCCGATATGAACTGCCAGTATTGAAAATCTATAGTTCACGTATAACGTAAATTATAGATTTTCAGTATTGGCAGTGTATTCGGAACACAGCCACAGATGTAGAACGTAGTACCAGGGCCAGGCCACTTTGATCGTGTCGATCGCGCCGCGTTTCATGTTTCCACTGTTTAATAGGGATTGCGAGCTTGCGCTTCTTTTGTATATGTTTTGTGCTGGCCACTGTTGAACTGGGCCTTAACGCTTCCTTTCTTGTTACTTGGGTAACACATTTTTCATTTGGTATCCCCTCCAACATACTATCATCGGAGATATCACCGGTGTCCCCTCCAACATACTATCATCGAGGATATCACTATCCATACAAAAAATATTTGTAATCGAACATAATTTTAATAAAATAAAAATATAAATTATTAAAATAAACGACTCTATACATATATTAGTTTAAATAAATGCCATTGTCTTTACCAAACCTATACCTATTCTATTACCCCTTTCCGGATATCGCTCCATCGTTCTCTACGATTGGCCAATCCTTCAAGATCAGCCGAGCCTTCCTTGCTTCGATTGCCGTATTTGTTTCTCCTGGATCCTCCGTTTCAACCATGCTGCTTCTGGAGCAAATCGATCCGAAGAAAAAGAAAGTGCTCCTTTAGATCCGCGCAGCTTTTTTTTCGGATCCATTTGCTCCAGCCGTGCTGCCCTTTTTCTCTGGATCCGCCGCTTCTATCGTACTGCAAATTTTCTCTGGAATTAACTTATAAAATCTAATTGTCTGATTTGGTATGTTCGTAGATGGCATATCCAATATATTTTATTTCTTCTAGGTGATTGACCCTTAGCCCATTCGGCTTGCCAAATCCCGGGACCCTATACCTTCTCGATAGTCACCCTGCAAACACTCCTGCTAAGTAAAACATCTCATTGTCCTTGGGGGAATAATCTCTTAAGTAGCCGTCGTTGATTATTCTTGCCCAATTGAATCCATATTATAGAGACTCCTTTTGTAAGTATGTTACGAAAAAAATCTTAATTGATTTCCAGGCTTTAGCAGTCACATCAAAATAGGATAGTTGGCGAATATTAGTCCATGATTTCTTTGTAATGGTACACACGGGGACAGAAATGCCTAGCCATCTGAAGATAGGCCAGTACTAAAAATCTATAGTATATGTAACGTAAACTATAGATTTTCAGAACGCAACCGGAAAGGCACGGTAAGGCATCATTGTCCCCGTCTGTACAAACTTGGTCTAACATCTGTATGATACCTAAGTCATTTCTAGCTGTGCAAGTAAGTACTGCTCCACTTAAAGCTCCTGGATACTCAGCCGAGAACTCCACGTTGACGGTGGCGACATCGGCAGAAATAAGAACTATAAGCCGAGAAAATTGCCATTAAGGCGTGGAAAGTTTGTTGTGCATGCCATTTCCTTATTATTAGCTCTGTACTTGTGCTATGACGTTTAACGTATTCGTGAAACTCATAAAATTGACAGAAAAGAAGATTTGCAAGGAATACATATGCGGAAGGAACATTTTCCACTCCTTTCGATAGTCGTCAAACGGCTTGTTTTCCTGTATGTTTTGGCTTCGTGTTATGGCTGTTTGTTTATTGTCGAGGGAAAATGATAGTTTTCGGTCAATTTTGGAAGTTTTTTGAAACGATCTATAGTGATTTTTTATCAAAATGTCTTTTTATTTGAAAATGGCATGCACAACAAAATAAAGTATTTTTCAGTGTTTTCCTCGCCTCGATAACAAGAATTTAACATGGCCGCGGTGACTATCCAGGAGCCTTATAAATAATCACATATCTTCCGGGTTACGTTTGTTTCGGCTCTTTTAGACTGAACAAAAGAGTATGCGAGAACTGTGAAGAACATGCTCGTGGTGGGTAAACATTTTCGAAGACCAGCTGCATTTGGATACGCAAACCCGACAAGGAGGAGAAAAGGGATTCTCGGCAGGCCATTTAGTCAATGTGATAAAATTGAGTTTATACTGAGTGTTCAGAAAGTCATTCATCAATTGAGATTCATTTTTAGTTGTTGCTCTCCATAAAGTCAAGGCCAGATATCCTGTTAATTTACATAAGGTAATCTCGGGTTTTGCCTGGTAATCGTGCCTGGTCCCCTCTAATTGATGATAATACTGTTTTAATATGAGCTCGAAACTCTTTGAAGGTGTCATTTGTGTGATCAGCCGTCAATGCCCTATAAGCTGCCTGATCTTGCTTTGAAACTGTTGTTTCTGGATACAACAATTGAGGAAAGGCCCTTAATAACCCTGCGACAATTAAATTTTTGGTAATACTGAAGGAGACGGGCCTCCTCACCGATTTCAATGAAATTAGGCTTAATCGATTCGTTTTCGCTCAAAACGAAAAAATCTGGCAGAAAAAAGCGTCGCTCTGCCCCGCGAAGCGAGATATTAACTGTTAAAGTTGACGACTATCAGGTTAGGAAACCTGTCATACCGACGCGATGTAGCGATTGTGACCATGCCCCGCGCTCCCCGCGGCTACATACGCATGTTCCGTAGGCGCACAGAAGAGGGCAGAATAGATCACGTGACACCTGTGTGATTGGTAAGTAAAAAAAGTAACATAATTCGAATGTTGATTCTCTGTTGTTTCATCACACGCGACAAGCAGCGACAAGTTTTGTTATGATTTACGAGCAAAATGCAGCTGCACGAATTTTTGGCTGTAACACACAACAAGGCGGAATTAGTTAATTTTTTAATCGCAAATAATTTAATCAATGGTACGATACATTGTCCGAAGTGCAATAATGAATTAGAAGTAGACAGAAGTAATCTTCAATTTCGTTGCCGAAAAGCCTTGTACGAGAAAAATAAACATAAGAAATATGTGAAGAAACAATGTGGCTTTAAAGCAAGTGCAAAAGTTGACACGTGGTTTAGCAATTGCAAATTAAGCTTAGAAACAGTATGCAGAATAACTGCGTATTTCATTATGTTAAGACCTCCGCGACATCAGTTTTTATGTACAGAACTGCAACTTTCCGATCATTTGGTTGTTGATTGGATTTCTTTTTGCCGAGAAGTAAGTATAATTTGATACATGAAATACATTACATATATAGAAAAATTAAATATATATGTATGAAATATATAATGTGGAAATTGCTATAGGTTTGCATATTTTGGGCTGAAAATGGTAATTATTTACAAAAAGACCCCACCCGCCAATGACCTTGACCTTGACATATGTTGTCAAGGTCACTCTCCTGAGTGACCTTCAGAAGTTTTTAGCCGGCGGTCATTATTCGTTAAAAAGTTATTAACAAAAAAAGTTTTGAAAATATAGCAGCTATTTTCAGTATTGGAAGGCATAAACCACTAATATTACGTTTTTTTTTTAAAGCAGAGAATACTTTATTTCGCGAGAAAGTCGCTGTTTTACCAAAACACAACATTTAAAGCAGTAAATTGTTGATAAATTGTATATTAAATGCGATTAAGTTATTAACAAAAAAAATTGAAAATATAACTGATATTTTGAGTACTAATAGACATAAATGACTAATATTTATGTGGAAATAGTACATGTATGAACGAAGGAAAGTTAGTTAAAGTAGCGAATTGTTGGTATATTGAAAGAAAAGTTAAAGCAGATAATAGAGAGTATGTGCTTCATCTTACAAATCACATTCCTGCAAATGTGCGAATTGTTGGTATATTGAAAGAAAAGTTAAAGCAGATAATAGAGAGTATGTCCTTCATCTTACAAAGCACATACTTATAAAGCGCACCACTAACCTATAGGTTAGTGGCGCGCTTTACAAGTGTGTGCTTTGTATGTGCTTCAACTTACAAAGCACATTCTTGTAAAGCGCGTCACTAACCTATAGGTTAGTGGTGCGCTTTGTAAGTATGTGCTTTGTATGTGCTTAAACTTAGAAAGCACATACTTGTAAAGCGCGTCACTAACCTATAGGTTTTGTCAATAAGCAACTATTATCTGCTTTAACAAAGGTTTAACATGTTTTTGCCATGATTAAAACAGAGAATACTTGTATTCACGTTTTCTAATACATAAAATAGTGTATGAACTTTTTCAATATATCAACTATTCTTTGCTTTAAATAACTTTCCCTTCAATATACCAACAATTAACTGCTTTAAATAACTTTCCCCACCAAAGTTTTTTTGTTTATAACTTTTTAATAAACAATGACCGCCAGCTAAAACCTTCTGAAGGTCACTCAGGAGAGTGACCTTGACAACATATGTGAAGGTCAAGGTCGTTTATGCCTTTCAATACTCAAAATAACTGCTATATTTTTCAAACTTTTTTGTTTATAACTTTTTAATAAACAATGACCGCCGGCTAAAAACTTCTGAAGGTCACTCAGGAGAGTGACCTTGACAACATATGTCAAGGTCAAGGTCATTGGCGGGTGGGGTCTTTTTGTAAATAATTACCCTGAAAATAATTCGACCAAACTTGGAGGACCCAATAAAATTGTAGAAATTGACGAAGCCAAAATCGGCAAGAGAAAGTATAACTGTGGCCGAATAATCGAAGGAAAGTGGATCTTTGGTGGTTACGAGCGTGAATCAAAAAAAGTATTTTTTGTGGCAGTTCCGGATCGCACAGAAAAAACACTTCTTCAAATTATTAAACAGTGGATTTTACCTGGGACGACAATAATGTCTGATTGTTGGAGATCTTATAACTGCTTGAATAGTGAAGGTTTCCAACATTTCACAGTTAATCATTCTATGAACTTTGTCGACCCAGATACCGATTAGTACAGGCACTTTATAAATAATTTACATTGCAACATATGCATTTATATACTATACATAAAACTTAACATTATTTATTTGTATTTTTGTGTTCTATATTCAGGAGCCCACACTCAACATATCGAACGCGTTTGGAGAGAAGTGAGAGCGAATATCCCACGCTATGGTACGCGTACTCATCACTTAGAGGGATATTTAGCGGAATATCTTTTCAAACGCGTTCATAAATATGAAGAGCGTTTGCAAAGTTTTTTCTGTGCAATTGCGGAATTATATCCACCAAAGATTTTCACCGATGTACCTGATGTTTTGGAGGCTGGACCATCTCACTCAATTTAAAGCTTAATTTAAAATTGCTAAACCATGTTTTAACTTTTGCACTTGCTTTGAAGTTACATTGTTTCCTTACATATTTCTTATGTTTACTTTTCTCATACAAGACTTTTCGACAACGAAATAGAAAGTTACTTCTGTTTATTTTTAATTCATTATTGCACTTCAAACAATGTATTTTACCATTAATAAAATTATTTGCGATTAAATTATTCACACTTTTTTATTTTTCCTTGGCCTCATGCGCATGCTCCGTGGCCACACGTGCATGCAAAAGAGCGCGAATTTAAAGTGCTTTAAAAGTATTTAATTGTTTAAAGCGCGTCACTAACCAATTTCAAATGTTACTAACCTACATAGGTTAGTGACGCGCTTTAAACAATTAAGTACTTTTAAAGCGCGTCACAAATTATTTCAGCTACAGATATTAAACGTCGAAGTTAACGAAACAGAAATAATTTGTTAAAGCAGAGAATAGTTGGTATATGAAAAGTACATATTTATATGTACAATGAATAGTTGGAATATAAATATATACTTTTCATATACCAATTATTCTCTGCTTTAACAAATTATTTCTGTTTCGCTAACTTCGACGCTTAATATCTGTAGCTGAAATAATTTGTTAAAGCAGAGAATAGTTGGTATATGAAAAGTACATATTTATATACCAACTATTTATCGTACATATAAATATGTACTTTTCATATACAAACTATTCTCTGCTTTAACAAATTATTTGTTAAATAATTTGTTAAAGCAGAGAATAGTTGATATATGAAAAGTACATATTTATATTTATGCATTATAAGTATGCATAATTGCATACGTTTCAAATTTGCGCACTTTTGCATGCGCGAACGCCCACTAAGCATGCGCATGTAGTCGCGGAGCATGTACGTAGTCACTACATCGCGTCGGTATGACAAGTTTCCTAACCTGATAGTCGTCAACTTTAACAGTTAATATCTCGCTTCGCGGGGCAGAGCGACGCTTTTTTCTGCCAGATTCTTTTGTTTTGAGCGAAAACGAATCGATTAAGCCTAATTTCATCGAATTCGGTGAGGAGGCCCGTCTCCTTCAGTATTTCCAAATTTTCCTTGCTTGTGTTAAAAGGATAGATGGAAGAACCGGTGGAGGTATCCTCTCCCCAAATAGCTGTGGTGTCAACTTCAGCCAATAGGCATCCGCCACCACTCCTACTAAAGTATCTTCTGGTGCTATAGTTCTAGCTAAATAGAAGTTATAGAATCTGATTAAAATTTGAGAAATATCTCCTCAAAAATTACTTTGCCGTCCAAACTTAATCTTTTCACGTAATTTAACCAAAACTTCATCATTCCATTCCGCAATTCTTGGAGGCGCGCTTATCTTAGGAATTTCACTCAAACAATTAGAAGCCCTTTTCTTTAATTCTAACAAAGACTTATCGAGATCATTCATTTTCTCTCCTTGATTCCAATCCCCGGGATGTAAATCACTCCCTAAACTCTTTGGTTAAGTCGACACGCGATTACCACGTCATGCGTCGCGCTTGCTATTGCCTTTTTGCGAACGTCGTCGGTGCACCTGCAAATTATGTAACGTGTTTGTGAGTTGAATAATATAGAGAACTGGAGATAGCTCAATAACGAATCTTTACATTTAATAAAATTTTTTCTAATTACAACACGGAAAAAACAGTATGGTTGGCACAACCAGAAAAATAGTAAAATACGGAACAGCCATATTTTGTGGTTGTCACAACCACATATATGTTTACTGTATCAAACGCTATATGGTTGCCTCCACTACTTCTATTGATACAGTAAATATATATGTGGTTGTGACAACCACAGGATATGGGTGTTCCGTATTTTACTATTTTTCTGGTTGTGCCGACCATACTGTTTTTTCCGTGAACGAATAGTACGAAGTACGGTATTATGTGTTGGGGCTCAGACACAATGCGAGGAATAAGGAACAAGGAATAGAATTCATAGTCTCATCCTTTTTCAATAGACGTGCATTGAAAAAGGATGCGACTATTAATATCTATTCCTTGTTCCTTAAGCCCCTTGCACAATGCTAGGCAACAGGCAATAGGAACAGGGAACAGAAATCAAAAACCTTGTATTTATGCAGAATAGACGATGACACAGGCAATGGACACAGAATTTCCGTCACGTTGGAAATTCTGTGCCTATTGCTTGTTGCCAACCAATCATATATCGTTCGAATTTTTTAGGTTTTTATTGACGAGTTTGAGGTTATTTCCTGTTCCTATTGCCTATTGCCTAGCATTGTGCAAGGCAAGGGCCTTTATTCCTCGCATTGTGTCTGAGCAGAGAGAAACCTAAGAGCAGCCATCCATTTGTTCTTGCGGTGGACACATTTTCCGACGCGCCGCCTGACGAAGTGGATGTAAACTACGCTCGTCACGGTCGGTAACGGTACATGGGTGCGTGTCCGTGCTATGGTTGGTGTCCAAACTACTAAAGATCGATAAGGTGAATGAGTCAGACAAGGACCGACAACAATCGCTACGTCCTTGTCTCACGTATCACGTTATGATAGGCAAGCTAGCAGCGGCGAAGCCGAAATTTCGTTTTACCCGTCTCGCTCAGTTTTGCTTCTCTTAAGCCTTGTGTCCACGATGCTAGAACTGTTCCCGAGTTTCGGTTTAAGCCAATGAAACTGCTACTCTTCTGTAAGAGCTGCAAGTTGATTGGCTTAAACCAAAACTCGGACGCAGTTCTAGCATCGTGGACACAAGGCTTTACGCGCTGCGTTCCGTTCAACTTCAAAAATTAATATCTCTGGTTATATTTGTCGTAGAAAAATCTTTAAAAAAGCATTTTAAAGCTAAAGAGACAATCAGCTTTTTGAAAAAAATAGTTTGTTACAAAAAATTGCAAATTCAAATTGTTATAAGCAATTAAAATGTTTAATTAATTTTTTTACTAAAAAGTGCATTTAAAAAAATTTTTTAAATAATGCTACCTTATTCTCTACTTTATTCAAAAGTCCACGTCCCGTACAGAGCGTTCTCCGTACGCCGGGCGTACCCGGCCGTGGTCTTTTTCCTCGACGCGCACCGTACAGAGCGTGCTCTGTCCTGCCGGGCGTCCCCGGTTGCCGTCAACGTGTACTGTGGAGGAGAGTACTCCTCCCAGTCGGGTGTTCCCGGTTACACGTAGCATCCTGTCATTTTTGACAAGATCCTCGTGCCGCGTATACCACGCGCCATTCCAACGCGCTCGTCTAAACAGCCCCGCGTGCTGTACACGCTTCGCGCCATTGTAACGCATATCTAATAGCCCCGCGTGCCGTACACGCCTTGCGCCGTTCTAAGGCATTTCCGCGAATTTCCTAAATTAGGCGCCGCCCACGTACACGCGTTACTTTCACTTTTACGCACCGCCCCACGCGGGCTATCGAACGCGTCCATCGAACGCGATACGAAGCGTCCCGTCAGCTACGCTGATCGATCCGCGGGCCGATCACGCAAATTCGGAAAACTGTCACGCGTCGCCTTGCGTTCACTTAGCACACATCTTATACGCCAATCCAGAACTTGTATTAATAACGCGACATTCTTGTAACTTTAAAAGCGATTCTGAAGCTATCGCCTCACCTAATGTTGTATTATAATAAAGACGTTAGTTTCTAATAAATCTTCGATAATTGTAAAACGCACCGTCTCTCGTCTCTTCCTCCGCGCCTCTTTCTCGACCCTGACCAGCCGCGAGCTAAGATCCGAGCATTGGGAAATTAGGTTGTTTTACTTTTTCTAAACAATACAACAAATTCGCGACATTTATTGGGACAGATTTGGTCTACGTTTGGTGCCAATTGGCTGCCGCTTTGCAGTAAACAAATCTGTCCTCAATTTGTTGTGTCAATCTGACCGATCTGATGTCGTATAATGTTGTTGTCAGATTTGCTCTGGTGTTGTCGTCAATTTGACTACAGAATATATTCTTAAGGGGATCCTAAAGCGAAGGCCGAACTCCGACGATGTCGCTGTTTTACCGACAAAATTACCGACAACCCTACAAATTTTCGCACAGCTCCAGCTTTTTAGAATAGATACACCGCCAAGGTTAGAGTTGACAAGTCGTGAAAACATCAGCTTTATACACAAATTTGGTAGCTTTCATGCACAATGCAACAACAGAGCCGCGTTCCGTTGGAGTGTCTACTTTAATTCTGCAAAAGGAATTATAATTCTATACAGCCAATAAAAAGTTGGAGCTCTGCAAAATCATGGAAATCTCGGGCGTATACAGACCGAAAATTTTCCGTAAGCTCCAGATTTTTATTGGCTGTATAGAATTATAATTCCTTTTGCAGAATTAAAGTAGACACTCCAACGGATGCGGGGTGTTGTTTGCATTGTGCATGAAAGCTACCAAATTTGTGTATAAAGTTGATGTTTTCACGACTTGTCAACTCTAACCTTGGCGGTGTATCCACCCTAAACGTAAATATAAATGTCATTATACTTTCTTTCTTTCTCTGCGTAAAATCGATCACACCCGTATCCGTTTGCGTTTATACTTTAATTCTGGAGAAGGATTTATCATTCCATGCAATCAAAAAAAACCTGGAGCTTCCAGAAAATTTGTCAATTTGTCGGTAATTTTGACGGTAAAACAGCGACATCGTCGGAGCTTTAGGATCCCCTTAAGATTTCGTTCATTTAGGAGAGCAATTGCGGACACAGTAGGCCTTGGCTTTGGCATTATCGTTTTGCTGGCATTTGTTTCCCTTTCGGCAACATCCCACAAACAAAATATTTGCTGGGTGGGCAGATAGCCAAACCTGAGCAGCAGATTCTGAGCAGAGTCTGTATTAAATTTTTGGTATCAAAAAGGCAACAAATTTCACGCAAACTGCTCTATCAGACGATGTTGTCAAACTGTAGCCAGAAATGCAACAGAGCCTGCTGACAGGCAATGTAAGCAGATTGGCAGCGAAAACCGCGCAGAGCCTGCACACATAACTTGGCAGCAGATTGACGACAAAGATCGAGCAGAGCCTGCGCGCATTTGACCTGAGAACAGAGTGGCAGCAAAAACCGAGCAGGATCTGCGTAATGTAATCTGGTGGCAAATAGGCATGTAAAAATCGAGCAAAATCTGTCATACTGCGGGCATTTTGACAGAAAAACGCGCTCAGAATTCGCCATAGTCATACATGCGACTCTGCGAGAGGCTTTTCAAAGGGCCACAGAAGGACATTGCAGGAACAGGAGCTCGATTCCTGAATTTATTTAAAAGAGAACGCGAAAATTCTGCTCTTACAGAAAAGTTGAAGCTGATTGACTAAAAGCCATACGAGAGCCAATCAACTTGCAACTTTTCTATAGGAGAAGAATTTTCGCATACATTTTCTCTTTTGAGTAAATTCAGGAATCGAGCCCCAGGACACGCAGTCCACGCGGTTCATGCGGTGATATGGTGAGCGGCGCAAAGATTCGCCGCGATCTATGGAGCGACAAGCAGCGAGCAGAAGATGACGCTACGACTCGAACGTCACTACCACCCTAGGCAGCATGTTGATGTTCTCCGAGTGTTCGCTGAATGTAACAGCCATTACCTGAATAACTGTTATCTGAGTGTTAGGAGTTCGCGTCTAAGTAGTGTTCGAAGAATGTTTAGAGAATGTTTGCGATATAACGTTCGGCGAGCTTTCGTCAAACATTCGGATAACGCAAATCGCGGGGGGATATATTCCCTGTACGGGAGGCATGGGGATATTATTACACATTTCTTTAATCATATTTCTTTATTTCTTTTTCTTTTGAATTGTCAAATACAGTGAAACCCGTTTATAATTTACAAGCTCTAGATCGGAAAACTGCAACGTTATACGCGAGACGACGTCAAATGCGGGATATATTCCATTTTGCAGGTATTGCTTGATGATACGGAATGAAAACGTTATAGCGGGAAAACATATGTAAGAGACATTATTATAAGCGGGTTCTACTGTAAGTGAAATAAACTATTTTAGAACAAAAATTGCATGTATTTATACTCATTTCATATTCGTTTCTAAGAACCTGAGCATCTTATAATAATAAATTGAAAGATTTTCACTGACTCAATAAAAAATAAATTTGACACATATCTATCACATATTAGTTTGGAAGAAATATACATTGATTAACATACGTTAATAAGTTCTATAATTTGCACTATAAAAAAAAGTAAATATTATTAAATAATTTGTACTATAAAGAAAAATAAATTATAGAACATGCATCTGTAACATTTCAATGTAATATCTTTCACAAACATGTAAATGAATACTTCTATAACAAAGTGCCACTGCAAGCAAACACAAAGTAACAGTAATATAACTGTTTGTTATAATTTTCCACTCAACAATACAGGGTGTCCCAAAAAGCTCGGTCACCGTTTCACTGACAAATTCTGTGGGACATTCTAAGAAGAAAATTATTATGCAAAAATGGTAAGGCTATAATAGTTTTTGAATTATAAGCATTTAGAGTTAGCGAATCAGACCGCTTAAAGTTGGCGCGCTCAGGTGTGGTACATACATCGCATAGCAAGTGAAGGTGGGCTAGCTTGTGACACACTTCATTTGACAAACTTGACAGTTTGCTGTGCATACGTATTTATTGATATTCCATAATGCTTGCATTAATCTTTATGTACAGCAAATTGAACAATCACAGATAAATAAGACAAAGCTTCAAAGTAATTTCCTTGTTGTTTGCAGAATTATGTCAATATCTAAAAACTGAGTCAATGCACAAGAGCACCTTTACTTGCTATGCGATGTACCACACCTGAGCGCGCCAACTTTAGGCGGTCTGATTCGCTAACTCTAAATGCTTATAATTCAAAAACATGAATTTGATTGGGGCGGGGCCATAATTCTGGATAGGGAGAGATCTTATATTAGGAGAAGCATCTCGGAGATGTTTCATATTAAGCGCCAAATTAATGGCATTAATTTGCAAACAGACACGGTGGGATTAAGCGGGAGCTATTTACCGATCATCGAGAGACTCTCTCATATGTAATTGTGCCCTCTATTGTTTATGTATTCAGGCGTTGGACGATATGGGGATGTTTCATGATCTTTATTATTAGAAGTTTGGCGCTCGTGCCGTAAGGACATACGTTATTTTCTGCGAAATAAGTGTCAATCTATTTCTGTATGACGATGTCCGTTATGTATATTCGATGTGACTGTCAGGTAACATTGCACTTTTACTCAGTGTACGGTTTTGAATTTATGTTAAGTTCATGTTAATTTAAATTTTTCTTTCCTCTTTTATTGAAGGCAACGGTCACATCGTGTATCGACTTCTTTTGTTTGCGAATCGACTGACGGAACTCGACCATGCGGATTTCACGACCTTTTTATTTCTTGACGAGGATGTAACCGAGATTTTGTACCGCATGTATTAATTTTTATATTTTTGTTGCGCTGAGGAGGGTCCAAACCAAGGACCGAAACGGTCGCGCTTATTGTATGTAAGAAATACATTTTAATTGTCGCTTTAAGATCGGCGTTACTGGCTCTCATTTGCCTTGTCATTATCAATTTTGTAATTCAAAAACTATTATAGCCTCAACATTTTCGCATAAGAATTTTCTTCTTAGAATGTCCCACAGAATTTGTCAGTGAAACGGTGACTGAGCTTTTTGGGACACCCTGTATACACACATAAATCGCCTATAGTGAGCTATACAACTATTCTATATAATCTTATGTACCATCTATTCTGACAAATATATCAACAACAACAAAATCGTCGCATGTACTATCGAATTTAGGCAAATGCGGTTGTTTAACGAGCCACTCTTTAATAATTTCGAGGTCCTTATGTCGCGTCGCTAGATTCTCATTCAACTCCACTTGTATTTGCTTGGACATTTCGTCCGTAGATTGTATCAGCAGCATCTGTAAACACAAAGAATATCGCAATATGAAACATCATACATAGACACATAAGAGAGTCAGACGAGTTTGAGTTTGAGTTTATTTACGAGTATTATGCCATAGTCAAGACTTTAGGCAAATGATGAATAATACAAGGATATACGTGAAGTAAACAAGAGTAAAATAAAAACAGAAGTTGGAATAAGTATGAACTAAAAAGATACAGAACCGATATGATAACTATAGTAAAGCAGTGAGCAAAAGCGGAAACAATGAAGATAATAATGACTATATTGCAAAAGGTAATAATATTATTTCCACCTCAGCCAACGCTTCACTACCAAACTTCGTTGAAAAAGTATAAAAAGTATAAATGACTGATATAATGTTGAAAAATTAAGGATCAACGAAATTCAGCCGTGCTATCTCTGACAACAAAAGAAGGAAATCGCAGAAAGATAACATTGAAACTTAAAACTAATTTAGACGCTGAAGTTGCAACAATTTATGTACAGTGACTAGAACAATTTACATATACTTAAACCTATTACGCACTAACGCTACATCTTACATAAACGGTGGATAGCCCCAAGGTAAACCCTCAAACAGAACTGAGCTCGAGTGTAAATAGATAGTCGTTGAGCTTTTGCTTAAATTCGTTGAGAGACGACGACGACACTACCTCGGTAGGAAGCGAATTCCATAAATAAATACCCGCGAGGTGAAAGGACTTGTGGAAAGTCTCAGTTCTGTGAATGGGAATTTGGAAAGTGTGAGGTAGCGCTAGCCGTGACGATCGTCTAATCGAGAGATCAGCTCTGACAAAGATCTCGGAGAGGTAGCTCGGAGACATACCATAAGATATCTTATACATTTCAATGCCAAGGAAATAAAGACGTCTATTTCTAACAGAGAGCCACCCTAATCGGTGACGGTAAGGCGTAATATGTTCATCACGTCTCAGATTGAAGATGAACCGAATCGTACAATTGATTAGCCTCTGCAGTTTTGTGTTAAACGACGAGAGAGAGAGAGAGAGATAGTAGTGGATTCTCATTAGTATACATTCCATAAAATATTCCTGCGATTGAACGCGACGGCTTTATCGGCCACACAATGTCAGGTCAGTTTACAGCGCAGACGATCGCGAGGAAAAGGAAAACAAGAGGCAAGGCTCGCGCTCTCTTCTTCTCTCTCACTTTCTCTCTCTCTCACTCACACTCTCGAATTCTCTCGGTATATACCTGGAACTAGGCTCTTATTCTGGTTTCGTGCGACAAACGTGACTATCTCCTGCAAGATATATAGGTTTCGTATTACACACATCGAACGCCGTAATGTCTATCGACATTTATATCTCTGATAAAATCAAATTTAAATATTTGTATTATAACTTAGAATTATATCTGACAGTTTGACATCCTTAAATGTGTGTGGTTTGTATAAATTTATAAATCAACCAACGGCTTAACGTCTCTTCCGAAAGACGGAACATGATTTTATAAATCATTAAAAAATTTAAAAAACAGGTTGTGTTCCCTTTGGAGTCTTTCGTGCTGAAAGCGTCATTCTATCTTTCTTCAACATATAATATTCAATAAAGATAGAATGACGCTTTTAGCATGAAAGCGTCCAAAGGAAACACAGCTAAAATATGAATATATCAGGCACAATGTCGATTAAGTTTGTTGAGAGCAGATTATGCAAAGTTTGCTATATATGTATATAAATTTTGTCAAAAAAAAAATTACTGCTTTGTTACAGGATTTGGCATGTATGAGCAATGTTATTGGCAGAGTGTTAGTAGATAATATATAAACAGACAGATAAAGCGACAGAAACAGCAAAATCTACGTTCGACAATGTCAATTTACTGCTAATTTTTTATTAGATATAAGATATTAGACAGCTCCTCCGACTGTATCTTCTCTATCTCCATAATATTTGTTTATACAGATGTGTATATAAGTAAATATCTTTAAAATAATAGTTTTCTTGTCACTCATTAATTAATTAACTAATGTTTTGAAATAAAATTGTTCATACATATCCTTTAACTTATCATATCAAAAATATCTTATCTAATAACAAATTAACAGTAAATTGGCATTGTCGAACGTAGATTCTGCTGTTTCTGGCGCTAATCTGCATCAAATTATATAGTACTGTCAAGTTGTACTTATAAATTATTAATTGCCTTTTTTTATTAATAAACTTTACTATACTCGTATATATGATCTACTAACATTCTGCCAATAACATTGCACATACATGCCAAATTTTAACAAATTAGTAGTTTTTCTTTTGACAAAATTTATATAGGTATATTACTTATATAGCAAACTTTGCATAATCTGCTCTCGACAACTTGAGTTTGCCTGATATATTCATATTTTGTGTTTCAATTTTCTTAATAATTTATAATTTATACGAACCACATACATTTAAGTCAAACTGCCAGACATAATTCTAAGTTATAATACAAATTTTTACCTTTTTTAAAAAGGTAAAAAAAGGCGCCAAGTACACGCGTGGTGTATGTACCTTGAAAAAACCTATATCTTTGTACCTCGAAAAAACCCAAGTAGTAGTATCTTTATTTCAAAAAAATTAAAACCCAAGTGGTACATATCACAAAATTGTGTTACTTTATTTAATCTAAGTGATTATCTATTACAAAAAAAAAAGAAATAATATCTTTAAATTGCGCCAATTACAAAGACAGAACATATATATTGCATCAAAAAATAATTGTTGTACTACTTTTAAAAATCATAACATTGTGTCAATTACAAAAAAAATGTATAATAACAATTTTCTAATATTAAAAATTTTTATTTAAATTTAACAAGGGAATACAAGATATTTAAATAATACAAAGTTTACAAGTTTATATATGTATTTTTTAATAAAATAAAGAATTTAACCACAAACAATTACAGAGGTAACAGTACAAAATAAACATATTTTATTAAAATAAAACGCCGTTTTTTTACAAGAAAAATTTATTTATTTTTACTATGAAGTCAACCTTACACTTTTCTGAAAAATTACGTTTACTTTATAATCCTGTAACTCGGTCAAAACAAATCGTAGGAAAATTTAATAAAAAGAATTTGGTAGTTAAAATGTCCTACTTTTACTTGTGTTACATTTTTCAAAAAAAAAATTTTTATTGACCTGCAGTGTAAAAAATTGTATACGTAATTTTAAGAAACAAGACAATGTTCTTTTTTAAAGCATAGAACAAGGAAGATAAAAATTTTAAACTACCGATAGCGCGTTAACGTTGAAACTTTAAGGGGATCCTAAAGCCGTCTGTAATACCGGTTTTTTTCTTAGAGAAAATCTTTTAATTGACTTTATAGAAATGCAAAATTCTTGTATAGAATTAAAGTACGCATCAAAATCTAGGTTATGGTGGTCAAATTTATATCGAAAACAAAAAAAAATTAATATTTTTTGTTAATTTTTGGTATACATGACGAAAATATTTGCTTTGTACAAAAATTCCACAATAAATATCCACAAAATTAGACCGGCATGACCTAGGGACAACATGTAAGAACAATATCGTGCAATTGGAACTAAGAATAAAAGCCTACAAAAAAAGATTAATTGTAATGAATGCAATATAACCTATAACCTTGTCTATCCTTGTCTATTATCATTGTCTATACAAGGACAGATATAGAATTTGGTCGGTAATACAGACGGCTTTAGGATCCCCTTAAGCTTCAAAATGAGTGTTTAATTTTTTGAGAGATTTTTTCTTTATTAATTGCAGTAGAGCAGATTGATTTTCTTAGTTCTAGCAATTTCGGTAATTTTAAGTGAGATGGACACATGGAACAAAATTGTTTTAGCTGATAAACGTTATTGTTTGTTATTGAGGTATAATCAGACTATAAAACTTTGTTGTAGCGATTTTGGTTAGACCTTTCTTCGCGACAATATACTGACTTAAAGAAAAAACGAAAAATATGTAATTTTTTACATGTTTTTAAAACTCGATTTGCTGATAGAAAACGTAAGGTTAAGAAAAATCTATAACAGCGTTCGAAAGGACTAACTTTCAGCTTTTAAGGTAGTCCTTTCGCAGCACCTAGTCAAGTAACAGTCCGTCATGAGGTAATTGAAGACAAACATATTGCAACATCCCAATAATTATAATAAAATAAAATATGATTTTACATGCATGATTTAATCGTATTTAATTATTTACTAATTAAAAGAATATCACAATAGTAGTGTGGTTGGACTCGATTTTGTCGTCTGCAATTGACGTACAGATATATTTGGCAACACCGCAGTAGCTAGTCTCACAGAACATATACTAAGGCTAGTCTCTTGTAACCACACGACCGTGCCGTGCTTATAACCTACAAATTTGTCATCACGTCTCCGTCTCTGTGTCTCCGTCTCTGTCTCTGTATCACGTCTCCGTCTCCGTGTCTCGTAATGTCTAGTCCCGGCTCTGACAACAGCGTTGCAAAATTTACCTCGCCACCATGACGGTACGAGTAAAACAATATGCGATTGGATCCACTACTTATTTAACCCTTAACGGTCACACTGGGTAAAATACACCCCAGCGTTTTTTTGACTTCGAAGACGACCCAATAAACCAGTGGAAATGGGCCTTTTGCCGTCATCTACAGGTAGTTTTTTTGCAAATCAAACCTATACAGTCTTTTTAAGGAAGACTTAAACTACAACAGGATATTTTTTTTTTTTTTTAAAGGTCACCTACAATTTTTTATACACGTGCAAACACGCTGGGGTGTATTTCACCCAGTGTAACCGTTACGGGATTCTCGGGAAGTGTGACCGAAAAGGGTTAACCTCATATATCAGAGCCAAACATTCGCTAAGCCCTTATTTTCAAGGTACGTACGAAATCTGGAAACTTCAAAGAATATTTTAAGACATTAATAATGTATTCATCTAATCGGTAAGTACATGTATTATTCGTTGAAAACCGATTTGCATTATTCTATCTTTCTCGTTCATTAGATGTAAACAAGGATAGCACGCTCCGCAAACGCACATTTAGAATGATTTATTTCTTGTAAAGTGTCGTCAACCTCACCTGATTTTTCGTACACATGCCCCTTATTACTGTATATTTAACATATATCAAATTTAAGTACCTATCTAATACTTACTCTCATGAAAGGACTACCTTAAACGCTTTTTTCCAGAATGCTGTACGTTGATTTTTTCACGAGGAATAAGCGATCAAAGTCAAAGTAACAACTTTTTATTCAAACCTCGATACCTCGGCCAAAAAAGAATCGCACAAAGCTCCACAACCTCTTAAATTGAAGGGAAAAGAACCCGATACAAGATGCAAGTACCTAATAGGAATTTCTCACGATTTCTTGCACGCCAGATGTAGCCCAGTAAAGTTGCATTAAAAATTTTTATTTTGACGGATGAAGCTTTATCATTATGCCATTTTGTAACAAAAAAAGATAATCAAAATCGCCAAAAAGCATTTAAAAGAAGAAGTTTTAGACTTTAAAATGCTTTTTTAGTTTTGGGTCTACAATGATTTTTCATCGAGTTTCAGCGGTTTAAAAATAGCTTAAATTTTTAGCATTTTAAAAGGGTTTCCTATTTTTTTTTTAGTAGTGTATATTACAAACTCTAATTTTTGTGCTTTTTGTAACAATATCATACAAACGTAGGTATGTAACACGTTTAAAAATTTTCTTATATATTTACTCATATACATATACAGATATACTCAATAATATGTACTTATCGTAATAATATTATCTACTCCTAAAAGAAAGAAACAATACAGTAAAGAATACAATACTAAAAATCCTAAAAAGTAGCAGGTTACAAACTATCTTGCTTTGTTCGACATCACCATTTTTACCTTTTTATTGTATATAATATAGAAATGTATGTACACCATATGACACTTGCTAGGTAGACTACATTAAAGTTCTATCTTAGTTTTACACGCAACAAAAGAAGCCATTAATTGTAAGAATCTGTGAAGTAAATTGACTACAAATAATATTCTTTATATACTAACCTTACGCAGTACATACCATTGCAAATCTTCAATTTCAATTATTGACTTTTTATTTATGACACGTTGTACTATACGCTGCCGCTTTGTACGTTAGATTAAGGAGCCAGCAGCTCATTCCACTGCTGTCCGCTAGGCTGTAACAATTAATAATCTAGATCATGATGCATCATCATGATCTAGATATTGTGATGGTTCAATTTGCCCGACTGGTTCAACTTACCCTAACTTCCTTACAACTAAAATATATTATTTGTAAGGTTAAAAAGTAGATAATTTTGAAATTACATATGTTAGAAACAAGAAAAGCCCGCAGCGTGATTCAAAGTGTACGTGATTCAGGACTCTATCAACATATAATATTTAATAACATTTTCTTTATGATAACAATTTTAATAATTGTAATTAACATACATATCTGTTCATCCATAACTAAATTAAAAAGCATAAATTAATGCAAAAACCATTTAATATTGATTAAGCAGAAATACCTTGGGTAAGATCGGTTTTATTTGAACATCGAGTTAGTGAATTATACATATTTAGATCGATATCATTGATAAATAGTTAAATACGTCATTGGACCATGTCTTTTTGAAGAAACGTTACATAACGGGTGTACCTAAACTGGCGATAAATATTTTAAAGACAAATTCCTTGTAACATTTTAAGACAAAAATTCTAATACGAAATTGCCGAGGCTATAATAGTGAATAAATACTTTTAAACTGGTTGTATAATTTATTACGGACAAACAGAAATAATTTATTAATAAAACTTTTAAATTTTGTTTTCTTATAGAGGAAGCTTTGTTTTCGTAAAAAAATTTTCTTTTTAGTTGTCGCTGCCAATGTGTTCAGAATGTTCTAAAACGTCGAAAAATCGCAATTTTAAAAAATGTCCGTATGTGTGTATGTGTGTATGTGCCAAATTTACCGAAATTTCTATAACTCTAAAATTAATCAACCAAATCTTAACGAATTATATATGAAATAGGGGTAGAAAAGACTGAAGAATATAATAGAATTAGAAAAATTGCCAATATTTTAAAATTTTAACCTTTAAGGGCTACAACTCAAGTCTCAATAATTGAGACTTTTCACAAATTGATGTTTTTTTGACAATTTAGTCTTAATTATTGGAAACTTTTTCAATTCTATTATATTCTTCAGTCTTTTCTACCCACTATTTTTCATATATAATTTTTTAAGATTTGGTTGATTAGACTCAGCTTCATAAAGCTTCTATGTATGTACGAATTCTCCGAAATTTCAAATGTGTGTAACACGAGAACTGATCAATCAAATTTTAAAGAATTATATATGAAATTGGGGTAGCTAAGACCGAAGAATACAATAGAATTAGGAAAAATTGCCAATATAGTAAAAAATGTGTGTAAATTAGAAACTTGCGCATTGCTTTTTATGTACGGATTCCTCAAAATTTCAAACGTTTGTATCTCAAGAACTAATCAACCAAATCTTACAGAATTATATATTAAATAGGGATAGAAAAGACCTAAGAAAATAATAGAATTCGAAAAAAATTGCCAATATAATAAAAAAGTGTACAAATTATAAACTTTTGCACATTGTCCTATGTACAGATTTACCGAAATTTTAAAAAGATAAAACTCAAGAACAAATTAACAAAATATTAAAAAATAGTATAATATATAAAATAGGGGTAGAAAAGACTGAAGAATATAACAGAAAGAATATAACAGAAAAAATATAACAGAATTAGAAAAAAATTGCCAATGTAATAAAAAAGTGTACAAATTAGAGCACATTGTTTCTTCATTATTTTATAATTTGATCATGTTAATATAAAATGTTGATTAAATTATGTTGATATAAAATGTTGATTAAACAATGTGCGAATTTATAATTTGCATACTTAAAAATTATGAGGAAGTAATGTGCAAGTTTCTAATTTATATACTTATAAACTATGAGGAAGCAATGTGCAAGTTTCTACTTGCTCACTTAAAAACTATGAGAAAGCAATGTGCAGGTATCTACTTGCACACTTAAAAGCTATGAGAAAGCAATGTGCAAGTTTCTACTTGCTCACTTTTTTACAATAATTTTACATTATTGTCAAGATGCTGATTTCAATACATGACAATGAATGAGATACTATCATAATATACATATAGTACATCCCCATAGTTGCAGCCAAACCTGCAGATCAAATATCGTCAGATGCCTGCTGCAAATTTTTATCGGCAGATACGATACAAATTTGACGCAAAATCTGTCATATCTAATGATGTTGGCAGATTATCACCAGAAAAGCAACAAGATCTGCTGATATAATGTGACGCAGATTGTCGCCAAAAACCGAGCAAGTCAACTGATATAATCTGTCGACAGATTGAAACCGAGCAGGATCTACGTAATGCGGTTTAGCGGCAGATAGGCAGCAAAAACCGAGCAGGATCTGCGTAATGCTATCTGACGGCAGATAGGCAGCAAAAACCGAGCAGGATCTGGTAATGCAATCTGGTGGCAGATAGGCAAAAAAGTCGAGCAGGATTTACGTAATGTAATCTGATGGCAAATAGGTAGCAAAAACTGAACAGAATCTGTCGTTTCAGCGGATCCTAAATTATAGAGCACTCTGTGACCGCGAATGCTAGTAACGCGCGCTGCCGCGACGCGGCTACCACGCGCCAGTACTTTCTCGTAATCAAAAATTATCACGCGCTACTATAATAAGAGGCAAGCGTGGGAGATGCTTCAATGCAAGCTTCAACGCTTGAGTGTAACATTCTTTGTTGCGGATTAGCTTAAGTGATACCTCATCCAGTATCACATAATGCAGAAATCTGCGAAGCGTTTTTTAATAAATTTTAAATTGTTGGATACGTCCTTAATTATTTGTTTTCATGTTTTAAAATAATTGTATTAAATATAAAATATTCATATTAAATAATTTTATTAAGAATAAAAAATACTTATTTTATAAAATATATATAGTACCTACCTATATACGAAACTTCAATTATGTTAAAACTGATTAAGACCGATATAAGCTAATAAAAACCTTTTTTATTGTTTTCTATCGTTGGCGGTTATCAGGGAATAAAAATAATTGCTATATAGCAGTACATATTAAATATTTATAATTAACCTGTACTTTATACCTTTCAGTCGATTTTAATTAAAGTAACAAATTTTGAACGGGTTTTGTCATTAATTTGGCATCGAATTGCGTCGCACAGATCTTTCTCGGTTTTTGGCCTCAATTTGACGTCAAACGACGCCGTGCAGATCCTGCTCGGTTTCTGCTGCGTATCTACCGCCAGATTGTATTACGCAGGATTTGCTCGGTTTTTGCTGCCTATCTGTCGTCATTAACATACTTTCTGAGAAAAACGTATTTATAAATTATAATAGGTTACCACGCACACGCACACACACGCACGCACGCACGCACGCATACACACACACACAACCCACATGGAGAAAATAATAAAATTTAACGTAATTAACTTTTAAAGTAATTAAAACTTATTTTTTAAACGTTTACGTATGTAATTGCACGCATGAACAGAATTTTACGAAATATTTTGCGAAACCACGCAATCCTTGTTACTATATGTAGGTATGTACAACACCGACAGTATAATAACATCCGCTCGACAATAAACAAAAGGAAATATTTCAATAGAGAAAAAGAAGGAACGAGAAACGGGATTATTTACATATTTGGGGAAGCCAACGTTCTCCGCGTAAAGAAAGAGGCCCGCAAGACGCAGGTGATGAAATATAGGCAGAGGGCTTCAATTTGCCTGATGGTCGTTGCGTTTGTCTGGAATAACCCGCGTAATCTTCCGACCTCAGAAAGAAGAGTAAATTTTATCACATTCTCGGATATGCAAAGGAACGAATAGGATGATAGAAATCGCTTTGTTAAAAAGCCAATTCTATAACTATATTTATGTTTATGTTTACAGATTGAACAAAGATAGAACAGGGAGTACGTCTGTGCGAGAAGGGAAATCAGAGAGTTAACGTTGTTTAGCACAATTTTTCGACCTAACTACTTTTTCAAAGCATAAATCTGCCCTGCTAAGGAAGAGTGCCGTATCTGCAAAAACGTTAAACTAAGAAGAACAGCTCAAAAGTTTTTAATGCAGCCGTTACAATCTATGGTATTTATGCATAAAAGGGGCATCCTCTCCGATTTGCTTGATTTTTTAATATGTTGTTGGGGATGTCTTCCCGAGTCATTTCATATATATATATAAGGGTCGGACTCAAATAGCTTCGGAGATACAAGCTGAGAAAGGAGGAGAGATAGAGAGGGGGGGGGGGGGAAGGAGTTTATACATTTATATAAAATTATGATACCTATCTTAGGAAATCTTAACAAAGATATATTTGATTATTTATAGATATTTAATTAAATACAAAAATTTTTATATAGAATATTTAGGATAACTAATCAATTTAATATAAAATTATATGTATAAATAATAATAATAATATATTATTTTTATATTTATTATATATTATATAATAAAATTATTAAATAATAATAGTATACAATTAGTTGTTATTAATATTACAATATAAGTAATTGTAAATAACTAATTAAATAATGGTTAAATCCCGAAAAAAATTTAAAACTTAAATTTTATACTGTAATAGAAATCTTAAAGGCCATCTCTACACAAAAAATTGCCGTATTCCAATCGCGTTTATCCCACACATTATTCATGAATGCTTCCGTTTGGTTCATACGTTATTTTCCCGCAATTTCGTAAAGGTGCGCAACAAAGGTGCGGACACCAACTACAGGTAGTTCCAGACATGTAATCGCCTTAGCAGATATTTGTGAATACCGTAGGCTGAGAGCCGCGAAAGTTTCCGCATCCATCGTATAATAGATATCCGCCACACGTAATGATAATCCCATAATACGCGGATCTATTTGAAATGGGCTGGGTACACAAGTCTTAAATATCTTTCGCTTCGTGCGCATCGAAAAATCATACTTTCTTTTCAATTTATTCACTGATCTTATGTGATTGTAAGAGATGTGGGTATGCTGGTACATAGGACGGATATCATATATAAATCTAGAGATGAGATTGGTACTTGGGATATGATGATTTGTTAGATACAGTAAAATTGACATATGCATCTTTCAGTCGTGTTCGGACAGTATAAGGAATCTCGGAACTTTATTTGGATATCAGCAATATATAATACTTAAATATGTAGGTACATAATAAAAAACAAAGAGATAGAAAAAACAAATATTATTCTAAGAGTAAAATAGAAAAATATAACACATTATTATATATAACATATAATACAATTATAAGATAACAGAAATTTATTTGCAAAAATAGTAATAATTATTATTCTTAATAACTTTTAATTTATTCTTTGTAAAAAATTAATTTAATTATTAAAATAAATGTCAAGAAATGTTTCAAAAATATATGTTATAAAGATATGTTATATCCATTTTTTGTTTTTTATATTTAAGCTTGCATATAACACACATTCTAAATATCTACACATAAAAAAATGAAAATTATGTTTTTATAAACATATACATGTAAATATATTTATGACTTTAAAATATTTGTTGTAAAAATTTTGAAAAAAAATGTAGTTTTACGATAATATGCGAGTATACATGATATTATTGCGTCATAAATATGCATGTTTATTTATCAAGCATCTGTATAATAATAAATCATAAAAAAATTTAATATTACTTTATGAGCTAATTATCCAAATACGCAATTATATCGATATAAAATTTATATCCATAATCGATAATACCAATACTTTCAATTACAGCTTTTGGGACTGCGAAGCTCTATTGATAGTCACAATAATTTCAATGTATAGCATCTTATCTAGTGTCCCTAAAAGTAAAAGGACTCTAATTTTATCGGATGAAGAAAGCCGCCTTGGGTAAATTTTCCTGACTATCAAATCAGCTAGCCTGATGATAATATAATGAGGATTTTTACTGCCTTTTACTCCCGCACAGGGAAGCCACCGTGCCTGCATGGTACACTACTCAAAAGTAAATAGGGAACACTTTTGATATGCTCAAAATTTGGGCTATTTTCAAATCGCTGAAACTCGGCGAAAAATCATCGTAGACACAAAATTAAAGAAGCATTTTAAAGCTTGAAACTTCTTCTTTCAAGTGCTTTTTGACGATTTCAATCATCTCTTTTTGTTACAAAACGGCATAATGATAAAGCTTAATCCGTCAAAATAGAAATTTTTAATGCAATTTTGCTAAGCTTCATCTGGCGTGCAAAAAATCGTGGAGAATTTCTATTACTTGCATCATATAGTGGGTTCTTTCCCCTTTAATTTAAGAGGTTGTGGAGCTTTGTGCGATTTCTTTTGGCTGAGTTATCGAGGTTTGAATAAAAAGTGGTCACTTTGACTTTGACCGCTTATAACTCGTGAAAAAATCAACGTACAGCATTCTGCAAAAAAGCGTTGGAAAGCTGAAAGTTAGCCCTTTCGAACGCTGTTATTGTTTTTTTCTCAGCCTTGCGCTTTCTATCAGCAAATCGAGTTTAAAAACCATGTAAAAAATTACATATTTTTCGTTTTTTCTTTAAGTCAGTATATTGTCGCGAATAAAGGTCCAATCAAAATCGCTACAACAAAGTTTTGTAGTCCGATTATACCTCAATAACAAACAATAACGTTTATCAGCTAAAAAAATTTTGTTCCATGTGTCCATCGCACTTGAAATTGCCAAAATCTCAAAAAACTAAAAAAATCAATGCTCAACTGCAGTTAATGAAGAAAAAATCTCTCAAAAAATTAAACACGCATTTTAAAGCTTGAAGCTTCAATGTTAACGCGCTATTGGATGTTTAAAACGTTTATCTTCCTTATTCTATGCTTTAAAAAAAAACACATTGTTTTGTTTCTTAAAATTACGTACAATTTTTTAATCTGCAAATCGATAAAAGAATATTTCTTGAAAGATGTAACACAAGTAAAAGTAGGACATTTTAACTACCAACGCTTTTTTAATTTTCCTACGATTTTTTTGACCAAGTTACAGGATAATGAAGTTAACCTTACAGTTTTCTGAAAAATTCCGTTTACCGCCGGCATTAGCGTTACCCAATGATTTTGCTGGATTTGCGGTAAACGGAATTTTTCAGAAAACTGTAAGGTTAACTTTATTATCCTGTAACTCGGTCAAAAAAATCGTAGGAAAATTAAAAAAACGTTGGTAGTTAAAATGTCCTACTTTTACTTGTGTTACATGTTGTTATAATAATCCGACGATAGTGGCAGGATAGAGATGATGAGACAGTATTGGATAACTCGAGACTTTATTAGGTAGAGCGAACGGTTTGTCAGAGAGTTCGTTACAGAGTGATCGGTGAAGATTCCCCCACGCACTCCTACCTCGACGCGGTAAACAGCTTGAGCACGTGACGAAAACGCGGTGCGGCGATGCTCGAGACTCTGAATAACACATGAGTCCAATAAACGCAAAATATGAATTGCTTATTCCAACACTCCCACTCAATTCATATTCCATTACAGTTTTTCAATTTATCATTCATACAAAAAAAAATAATTTACATAAACAAAAATCACGCATTTAGTTCATATCCTTCATACCGCATTGATTCATGAGATTGACTAGTTTTAGTTTACACAACGCTTTAGTGAGCGAATCAGCCAATTGTTGATCTGTTGGTATATAGACTACATTAATTTCCTGTGATCTCTGTTTATCACATGTATAATAATATTGCGTTTCAATATGCTTTGATCACCTTGATGCAGTAGGATTTTTAACTAAACTGATAGCAGCCTGGTTATCACAGTAAACAGTAGTTGGCAATTTCTGTGTACAGCCTAATTCGTTAAGCAATCTTCTTAACCAAGTAACTTCCTTGGTCACGGAGCACAAAGTTATAAACTCAGCCTCAGTGGCAGAAAGTGCGATACTGGACTGTTTCCGCGACAACCATGCTACTGGTCCTCCATTTAACAAACACAACCATCCAGTTGTACTTTTCCTAGTGTTCACGTCGCCTGCCCAATCAGAGTCACTGTATGCCACAAGATTGTTATCTTTTAACTGACCGAAAACAATGCCATGATCAATTGTTCCTTTTAAGTACCGAAAGATACGTCTTACTCCATTCCAGTGGTTCTCATCAGGCATTTCCGAAAATTGGCTCAAAACACTTACAATATAGGCTAAATCAGGCCTAGTTGCAACCATTAAAAACATAAGTGAGCCAATAGCTTCTTTATACGGAAAATTATACTTAACACTATTATTTACATCGGTTTTAAAAAACTTAATACTAGGATCAGCTGGGATAGAGAGAGACATACAGTTTTCATGATTAAACTTACTTAAGATTCTTTTAGTATACGCAGTTTGAAACATTTTCAAAGTTCTCAACTTTCTGTCTCTCTTTATCTGCATTCCAACAAAAAACTCAGCTTCAGAGATTTTGATCTTAAAAACTGCACTTAACTTACAAAGTAAGTCATTCATTTTTGAAACATTGTTACTACAGATAATTCCATCATCTACATATAATATTACATACAGTCTAACGTCATCGATTATTATATAATATAGACACGCATCCGATTCAGACTGAGTTAAACCGTAATCGAGGAAGAACTTATTTATTTTCTTATTCCACTGTCTCGGTGCCTGTTTAAGTCCGTAAAGACTCTTTTTCAACATGCAGACTCGATCATAAAATTCAAAGCCGAAAGGTTGTTCCATAAAGATTGTCTTTTCAAGATCTCCGTAAAGAAAAGCAGTCTTTATATCAAATTGAATCATCTCCAGATCATCAACAGCAACCATGGACAGAACTGTTCTTACTGTATTATACTTTACAACGGGTGCAAAAATTTCTTTATAATCTATTCCTTCTTTTTGAGAGAATCCTCTTATGACTAGGCGAGCCTTGTATTTATCTACTTCACCATCCGCAGTGTATTTTCTCTTGAATATCCAACGATTCAAAATTACATTCTTGTCTTCAGGCCTTTTAACAAGCACCCATGTCTTGTTTTCTTTGAGTGAGTCCAACTCTTCATGCATAGCCCTTATCCATTCAGCCGCATCCTCAGCTTCCACAGCTTCTTCCAGCGTCTGTGGCTCACAAGTAGTAAACAGAGCTTCAGCAATTTTTAACTCAGCCAAATCCTTTTTATCTGACGTAGAAGGTATTCTTGGGCTAAGTGGATAGGGTTCCCTTGGGATAGGAGCTCTTGGATTTCTCTTCAATGACTCTTTCAGCTCGTGAATGTGCTCAGAATCACCTTGTTTCACGTCATTGACATCGTTTTTGTCATTGCCAACAATTACTACATCATCTGAGGGAGGTCGTTCATTAAACACCACATCTCTTCTTACGTAGCATTTTCGAAGGGCTGGATCATACACTTTATAGGCTTTATTTCCGTCACTATAGCCTATCAGCATCATTTTTGTAGAGTTCATCTCCCACTTGCTTCTTTGATCCTTAGGAACATGAACGTAACATGTACTGCCGAAAATTTTCAGGTGACTAACAGAAGGTTTTTCTCCAAACCACATTTCATATGGAGTTTTGCCATTGAGAGTATTTGTTGCAGTTCTATTTTTAACGTACACTGCAGTAGCAGTAGCCTCAGCCCATAAGTATAGCGGTAGTTTTCTTGCATGTAACATACTTTTAGCCGATTCAACTACGGTTCTATTTTGTCTCTCAATATATCCGTTTTGTTCAGGAGCGCGAGGTGTAGTCAGCTCGTGTTTTATCCCTTTAGATAACAAAAACTTTTTGACATCTTTGTTGCAAAATTCTTTACCACAATCAGTTCTAATTTTCATTAAATTTACATTACAATTATCAGCTCTAACATCAGCATAGAACTTTTGCAAAGCTTCCAAAACATGAGATTTTTCTTTAACAAAATAAACGAAACAGTATTTAGAAAAATCATCCTTTAACAAAAGAAAATAATTTGCTCCGCCAATAGAACTCTGACTCATTTTCCCGCAGAGATCAGCATGAAACAATTCTCCCGTCTTTTTCGCTCTAATGGCCTCATCTTTTGGAAAAGGATTTCTATGCTGTTTACCTAGAACGCACCCTTCGCAAAACGGATTCTCTTTATCTAAATCAAAAACCTTCAAATCATTCACCAAACAGTTCGAAATCATTTGTCTTAAAGTCTGAAAGTTAACGTGGCCTAATTTTTCATGCCACTCCATTAGTGAACTGCTAGTACTAACATTTGCTTCACTATATTTACAAACAGGCCAAAAATTAAGTTTATACAGTTTTTCATCTTCTCTAAAACCATCTACAATAAACTTATTGCTTTTATAAAACATAACTCTTTTTCCGCCTTCTTCAAAAATTACTCTCATACCTTTTTCCGATGTACGGCCAATCGAAAGTAAATTTTTCTTTATTTCAGGCACGTACCACACATCACAAATAGTGTGTGTATTAAATGTACCATCAATATGCTTGACTCTAACATCGATGTCACCTACACCTACAGCAGCAACAAGGTTACCATTACCTACGCGAACTTTATGCTCATGGTTTTGAAACGAATTAAATTTCTTAAACCAATCTCGCCTCATACACAAATGTTCCGTCGCAGCCGAATCTGCGTACCACATGTCGCGTGCATTTAATTTATCTATAGTTAAACATTCGATATTAAACAGTTCAGCATTGTCGCTTTTATCTTTATGTACTTTTTCACTAACATGAGAGTAATTTTTGTCTTTACCTTTCTTCTCTAAATGCTTTCTTTTTTCAGAACAATCACGAGCCCAATGACCCGGTTTCTTACAGAAATGACAATTTCCACGCCTCGCATCATTCGCAGAACTCGTGCCGGACGACTTTCTATTTACATTACTCCGTTTGCCGCGCGCAGAATACACTTCTTGTTCATTGCTCGTGTTTACATCTCGACTACGCATATTTAACAACGACTCTTCATTTATCAAATGATCGGTTAACTTATCTAATTTTTGATCGTTACGCGGAACCGCATACCACGCCGTGCGAACATTATCGTACTTTTCGGACAAACTAGAAATAATTTTAGCAATGACGACCGCCTCCTTTTGCTCCATATCCATGTCCTTTAGACGTTGAGCGAGCGAAACAATCTTCGCGATGTAATCCGCCATCTTTTCATCCGGATCCATCTTCGCGTTTATAAATTGATTTAACAATACCTGAACCGACTGGTCACTCTTCTCTGCATGGATAGTTTTGAGGCATCCCCACATTTCAGCAGCTGTACTGCAGTCCGTCAGGTAACGGAGTTGATCCAGCTCAAGGCCGCGCATGAGGAAAGCCTGCGCCTCTGCATCCTTCTGTTCCCATACGGCGATATCCGTGGTGGTTGTCGGCCGCGGAGTCGATCCATCAATATATTTTCGGAGTTTGTTCTCCTGCATGTATATCTCCATCTGACGTTTCCAGAGTTGATAGTTCTGTCCATTGAAGCGGTAAATGTGATACAACTTGGTCTCAGCCATATTTCGGCACCAGCGTCACGTTCACTAGCAGCTTACACAAAGTCTTCACTCGCAGTTTTTGCTTTCACTACCTCTCACTTTTTCTCTCTGTTCTCTACAGCCTCCTGCATGCGTCGTCAGGGACTGGGCCCATAACCTGTTGTTATAATAATCCGACGATAGTGGCAGGATAGAGATGATGAGACAGTATTGGATAACTCGAGACTTTATTAGGTAGAGCGAACGGTTTGTCAGAGAGTTCGTTACAGAGTGATCGGTGAAGATTCCCCCACGCACTCCTACCTCGACGCGGTAAACAGCTTGAGCACGTGACGAAAACGCGGTGCGGCGATGCTCGAGACTCCGAATAACACATGAGTCTAATGAACGCAAAATATGAATTGCTTATTCCAACATTACATCTTTCAAGAAATATTTTTTTATCGATTTGCAGATTAAAAAATCGTACGTAATTTTAAGAAACAAAACAATGTGTTCTTTTTTAAAGCATAGAATAAGGAAGATAAACGTTTTAAACATCCAATAGCGCGTTAACATTGAAGCTTCAAGCTTCAAAATGCGTGTTTAATTTTTTGAGAGATTTTTTCTTCATTAACTGCAGTTGAGCATTGATTTTTTTAGTTTTTTGAGATTTTGGCAATTTCAAGTGCGATGGACACATGGAACAAAATTTTTTTAGCTGATAAACGTTATTGTTTGTTATTGAGGTATAATCGGACTACAAAACTTTGTTGTAGCGATTTTGATTGGACCTTTATTCGCGACAATATACTGACTTAAAGAAAAAACGAAAAATATATGATTTTTTACATGGTTTTTAAACTTGATTTGCTGATAGAAAGCGCAAGGCTGAGAAAAAAACAATAACAGCGTTCGAAAGGACTAACTTTCAGCTTTTAAACGCTTTTTTGCAGAATGCTGTACGTTGATTTTTTCACGAGTTATAAGCGGTCAAAGTCAAAGTGACCACTTTTTATTCAAACCTCGATAACTCAGCCAAAAAAAATCGCACAAAGCTCCACAACCTCTTAAATTAAAGGGGAAAGAACCCACTATATGATGCAAGTAATAGAAATTCTCCACGATTTTTTGCACGCCAGGTGAAGCTTAGCAAAGTTGCATTAAAAATTTCTATTTTGACGGATCAAGCTTTATCATTATGCCGTTTTGTAACAAAAAAAGATAATTGAAATCGTCAAAAAGTACTTGAAAGAAGAAGTTCCAAGCTTTAAAATGCTTTTTTAATTTTGTGTCTACGATGATTTTTCACCGAGTTTCAGCGGTTTGAAAATAGCCCAAATTTTGAGCATATCAAAAGTGTTCCCTATTTAATTTTGAGTAGTGTAGTTAGTGGCATAAATTTCAAATCAGCGAAAAAATTGTGACAATAAGTGGCGAAAAAAACACAATAGTCGTAGGTAATTATGCATAAAAGAGGTTTATTCCTCTCCGATTTGGTTTATTTTTAAATATGTTGTTGGGGGAGTCTTCCCGAGTCATTTCATATATATATGTATATATATATATATAAGGGTCGGACTCAAATAGCTTCGGACGAGGCTTCGGAGATACAGGCTAAGAAAAGATAAAAATAATAAATATCAAAGGCCCCCTCCGCATCCCTCCTCCCAACCCTGTACAGGGTGGACTTCGCTTCAACTTACAAAGCATACTTTTCATATACCAACTATTCTCTGCTTTAACGAATTATTTCTGCTACAGATATTAAACGTCAAAGTTAACGAAACAGAAATAATTTGTTAAAGCAGAGAATAGTTGGTATATGAAAAGTACATATTTATTTGACAACTATTCATCGTAAATATTCTCTGCTTTAACAAATTATTTGTTAAATAATTTGTTAAAGCAGAGAATAGTTGGTATATAAAAAGTACATATTTATATGTACTTTTCACATACCAATTATTCTCTGCTTTAACAAATTATTTCTGTATCGTTAACTTTGACGCTTAATTATATCTGTACAGCACATTCTCTGCTATAATAAAAAAACTGTTCAATATACAAACGATTCGCTGCTTTAAGTAACTTTTCTTCGTTCATACATCGTCAAATATAATTTTGACACTCGGATTACCGCATTCTTTGATGCAATGGCTGAAATCTTTCAGATTCCTAATGATAGTGTTGAATAAATCATCATCAAAAGTTTATTTTTGTATCTATTATTTTTATCCTTTTTCAGCCTGTATCTCCGAAGCTATTTGAGTCCGACCCTTATATATACAGGGTGTCCCTGAATATTTGGGACTTTTCTCGAAAACAGATAGAACGGACTCAACCGAGTCGAAAAGTCCTTTACCATTTTGCAATTTTCGCAATAGGTAACGAGATATTAATATTTAAAAATCGCCGTATTAGCCCGGCCTACCGCCAAATGCAAGCGCGCGGCGAGATGCGGCCGCCCACTGCCCACCGATCGATATCCGCGGTCGGCGCGCGGGGAGTTGTTTAATACAAGCGGCAATGACTACACACGAGTGGCGCGTAACGCTGGGCCCCCGTTCTGAGATAAGATAGTTCCTCGCCTTTTTTTTAATAAAAATAAAATTGTCAAACGGGCCAAAAATTTTCTATGTGTGTGCGTGTACATGCATGTGCACGTATGCATGTATGCAACGCTCAGAAAAGTATCAATTTTACTGCATAAAAAAGCGATTACCCAATTTACTTTTTTTCTTTTAGTAAGCAACGGTTATCTTTAACAAAGAATAATTCCTTGATGATAATGTTAAAATGTACTCATCACAAATTTTAGAAAAAGTCATTATCATGTACACGCAGAGAATTTATATTTTTTCTTTAAAGAATGTAACATTATAAAATTTTATCGAAGAAAAGTTAAAATAATAAGCAAATCAAATTTTTATTTTTATTTTATATGCTTCTATAAACTTATGAAATATTTGAAATAAGTAATATTTATTTAATTCAAGTAATTTATAGTATGTTATTTGTATGTGTGTGTATGCAGGCAAAAAAATGTTAAGTAAATATTATTTATTTTAAAATTTTTAAATAAAATAATAAATGAATTTTAAGACTATTATTAAAAAAATATTCTATGTAAAAATAACCATTACTTAGAAGAAGAGAACTAAAATTGAGTAATTGGTTTGCTCAATTCTTAGCACTAGAATGATATTTTTCTGCGTGTGCGTACGTGAATAATAATCGCAATATAAGATCGTGAGCCAAAAAATAATTATTTTTTTTTTTGTGGCAAGAAAATGATAGAGCGCTATCATTTCCACACCACCTTGCGGTAGATAGCATAGCGCATTTTTTTTAAAGTGGTATCCCCAGTAGGTCTAATCCACTTTGCATTAAAATATGAAAATATTTTAATGCAAAAACTGTTCGAAGTGCCTTCCTCGTTCTCGTACACAGAGTTCGGCCCTTCGAGTAATATTGCGCGTCGCGCGGTACGCCATTTCCGGCGTGATGGTATTGAAAGCTGCGAAAATTTCTTCTCGTACCTCAGCTTGTGTACCACCACGCCTGTGCTCGACTAAATCTTTGATGTAACCCCAAACGAAATAGTCGAGCACGTTAAGATCCGGCGACCGCGCCGGCCAAAGGATTGGGCCACCTCGACCTATCCATCTGTCCGGATAATGCGCGTCTAAAACTTCGCGTGCTTCAAGCGCGAAATGCGGGGGAGCCCCATTGTGTTGGAAAATAAGCTCTTCCCGTTCGCGAAGGGGAACGTCTTCGAGAAGACCGGGCAGCTCATTTTCCAAAAAATTTGCGTATCTATCCCCACGTAAACGCGGCAGGAGGATATAGGGACCGATCTAAAAATCATAGAAAAAATGTGATTTTAAAAAAACTACGAGAGAGACAGAGACAAAATTTCTTAACTCATAAACTTACAATTTGGTTCGCTTTTATTCCTGCCCAAACATTTATCGACCAGCGATATTGAAACGCGCCTTGGCGAATGGCGTGCGGATTTTCGTCTCCCCATAATAGGTGATTATGGGAGTTAAACACGCCGTTCGGTGTGAAGGTCGCCTCGTCCGTCCACAGGATGCGGTCGGGGAAAAGAGCATTTTCCCGACACTGCGCGAGGAATCCTGTGTATTTCACTAATAGTTAATACTTTTAAAAGAAGCGTAAACGTTAAAGTAAGATAATACAAATACCATTACAAAAGTAGAAGCGATTGCGTTCATCTTCCTCATTAATGAGTTGTTGCACCCGCTGATAATGAAACGGGTGCAATCCGTTCTGGCGTAGAACGCGATGCACGACGCTTTGGGAGAGACCTAGCGTACGAGCAACACGGCGCACGCTGTTCCCGGGGTTCTCCTCGAATGCTTCCAGGATTCTCTCTTCGTCGATTACGCGACGTTGCAACGGTACACCAGCATGCCGCCAATGTGGTAAAAGAGATCCTGTTTCTCTGGCGCGTCGGACACATCCCAAAATCACATTGTATCCGGGATGTCGTTCACGCCCGGGGAATCGTTCCGCGTAAAGTCGAACGGCGGCACGGACGTTTTCTCCAGCCATTCCGTACGTAATCAGCATATCCGTATACTCTTGAGCAGTATACATCTTCTTATAATTTCTCGAGAATGCACGCACGTCGGACGCTGGACACGTACTCTCGTGGAGCGATAAACAATATTGAAGTGGATAACAAATGAACGATGTTGATTGCAACTGTTTATTGTTTGTCGCTCCACGAGAGTACGTGTCCAGCGTCCGACGTGCGTGCATTCTCGAGAAATTATAAGAAGATGTATACTGCTCAAGAATATACGGATATGCTGATTACGTACGGAATGGCTGGAGAAAACGTCCGTGCCGCCGTTCGACTTTACACGGAACGATTCCCCGGGCGTGAACGACATCCCGGATACAATGTGATTTTGGGACGTGTCCGACGCGCCAGAGAGACAAGATCTCTTTTACCACATTGGCGGCATGCTGATGTACCGTTGCAACGTCGCGTAATCGACGAGGAGAGAATCCTGGAAGCATTCGAGGAGAACCCCGGGAACAGCGTGCGCCGTGTTGCTCGTACGCTAGGTCTCTCCCGAAGCGTCGTGCATCGCGTTCTACGCCAGAACGGATTGCACCCGTTTCATTATCAGCGGGTGCAACAACTCATTAATGAGGAAGATGAACGCAATCGCTTCTACTTTTGTAATGGTATTTGTATTATCTTACTTTAATGTTTACGCTTCTTTTAAAAGTATTAACTATCAGTGAAATACACAGGGTTCCTCGCGCAGTGTCGGGAAAATGCCCTTTTCCCCGACCGCATCCTGTGGACGGACGAGGCGACCTTCACACCGAACGGCGTGTTTAACTCCCATAATCACCTATTATGGGGAGACGAAAATCCGCACGCCATTCGCCAAGGCGCGTTTCAATATCGCTGGTCGATAAATGTTTGGGCAGGAATAAAAGCGAACCAAATTGTAAGTTTATGAGTTAAGAAATTTTGTCTCTGTCTCTCTCGTAGTTTTTTTAAAATCACATTTTTTCTATGATTTTTAGATCGGTCCCTATATCCTCCCGCCACGTTTACGTGGGGATAGGTACGCAAATTTTTTGGAAAATGAGCTGCCCGGTCTTCTCGAAGACGTTCCCCTTCGCGAACGGGAAGAGCTTATTTTCCAACACGATGGGGCTCCCCCGCATTTCGCGCTTGAAGCACGCGAAGTTTTAGACGCGCATTATCCGGACAGATGGATAGGTCGAGGTGGCCCAATCCTTTGGCCGGCGCGGTCGCCGGATCTTAACGTGCTCGACTATTTCGTTTGGGGTTACATCAAAGATTTAGTCGAGCACAGGCGTGGTGGTACACAAGCTGAGGTACGAGAAGAAATTTTCGCAGCTTTCAATACCATCACGCCGGAAATGGCGTACCGCGCGACGCGCAATATTACTCGAAGGGCCGAACTCTGTGTACGAGAACGAGGAAGGCACTTCGAACAGTTTTTGCATTAAAATATTTTCATATTTTAATGCAAAGTGGATTAGACCTACTGGGGATACCACTTTAAAAAAAAATGCGCTATGCTATCTACCGCAAGGTGGTGTGGAAATGATAGCGCTCTATCATTTTCTTGCCACAAAAAAAAAATAATTATTTTTTGGCTCGCGATCTTATATTGCGATTATTATTCACGTACGCACACGCAGAAAAATATCATTCTAGTGCTAAGAATTGAGCAAACCAATTACTCAATTTTAGTTCTCTTCTTCTAAGTAATGGTTATTTTTACATAGAATATTTTTTTAATAATAGTCTTAAAATTCATTTATTATTTTATTTAAAAATTTTAAAATAAATAATATTTACTTAACATTTTTTTGCCTGCATACACACACATACAAATAACATACTATAAATTACTTGAATTAAATAAATATTACTTATTTCAAATATTTCATAAGTTTATAGAAGCATATAAAATAAAAATAAAAATTTGATTTGCTTATTATTTTAACTTTTCTTCGATAAAATTTTATAATGTTACATTCTTTAAAGAAAAAATATAAATTCTCTGCGGGTACATGATAATGACTTTTTCTAAAATTTGTGATGAGTACATTTTAACATTATCATCAAGGAATTATTCTTTGTTAAAGATAACCGTTGCTTACTAAAAGAAAAAAAGTAAATTGGGTAATCGCTTTTTTATGCAGTAAAATTGATACTTTTCTGAGCGTTGCATACATGCATACGTGCACATGCATGTACACGCACACACATAGAAAATTTTTGGCCCGTTTGACAATTTTATTTTTATTAAAAAAAAGGCGAGGAACTATCTTATCTCAGAACGGGGGCCCAGCGTTACGCGCCACTCGTGTGTAGCCATTGCCGCTTGTATTAAACAACTCCCCGCGCGCCGACCGCGGATAACGATCGGTGGGCAGTGGGCGGCCGCATCTCGCCGCGCGCTTGCATTTGGCGGTAGGCCGGGCTAATACGGCGATTTTTAATTATTAATATCTCGTTACCTATTGCGAAAATTGCAAAATGGTAAAGGACTTTTCGACTCAGTTGAGTCCGTTCTATCTGTTTTCGAGAAAAGTCCCAAATATTCAGGGACACCCTGTATATATGAAATGACTCAAGAAGACTTCCCCCAACAACATATTTAAAAATAAACCAAATCGAAGAGGAAGCCCCTTTTATGCATAATTACCTAGTTGTATTTTATAGTGTTGTATAACATAAAAATTTACTCATTCGTGCAACTTTATGCCCGTTTCTACCAACGTCGGTTATTAACTTTTATCTTAGGTTAACTCACTTAGGTGACCAACCTAAAAAGGTTAAAGTTAACCCAATATACGATTTACTCTTATATTTGCTTGTTTTAGAGAAATTATTTTCCTTAAAATATGCAGAACATAATCTCATTGTACTTGTAACCTTAAAGCCCGAGTGCCGATTTTGGAGTAGTGCATTCTCCTTTCTTTTCTTCTTTTCTTTTCTCCTTATTTTTCGGAAATCTGTGCACTCCTTTATTAGTGCAGTTATCAGCACAATACACTATCATTTCTTTTCCAAATATTGAAGAACCGCTATCAATATATAAACACGCACAATCAATAAACTTGCACAAGCCATACAGTGACATATATCCAAGGGGGGGGTTTTGGATTTTCCCTCGGGTGAGGGAGAATAGGTGCCTTATGTCGAAAGACAAACTGACACAAACAAAGTAAACCGTTCCTATTAGGAATCCACTGCCAAATGCAATAGCATGCTAAATAACCTTGCCTGTTCCCTTAAGGAACTTGAAAACAAAATAAAGCCAATTCCAATTTCCTCTCTTAATCATATTGTAAATATTTATTTCCGCGAGGTAACCCGCGGCTCTGAGATCTTCATCTAACTTGATCCTTAAATCATCATATTTATGGCACTGTAACAGAACGTGCCTCAAATCCTCGCATTCATATCCACATTCACAACGCTGTGTGTCAACATAATTCTTCCTAAATAACGACGATCCCAAATTATAGTGATTCGCTTTAATCCTATTAAATATAGTCACAAAATATCTTTCTGCATTTATCTTACTAAACCAAGGCTTGCGAGCCTTCTCATCATAAAAGTTAGAGAAATAAAATATTCCCTTATATGCAGAATCACGCTTTACAGAGGCCTGGGTAGCCTGCCAAGTTTCTTCTCTCGCAACCGCCATAAGGTCCCCAATCGGGACCTCGATGCCATCATCGGGAGGCTCCTGTGCCGCCTCCCTCGCCAGACCATCCGCCAGCTCGTTTCCAGCAATGCCAACATGGGAGGGTATCCAAACTAAAACTATCCTCATACCCAATTCCCTCTCGAGTGAATAAATTAACAATCTTGTTTCAACCGCATATTTACTCTTGTGAACCAGCAGTACATTATTTTGAATAGCGGAAAGAGCAGATTTACAATCCGACATGATAATAATATGGTTATTTCTCGTTTCGTGTGAAGCCCTCATAAGTTTCAATGCAGCATTAATAGCAAAGATCTCCGCAGTATACGACGAACACACCTTAGACATACTAATTTTGTACGCCACTTCCTGACCATCCACAACGATACTCGCGCCCGTGAAGGGCCACTCCGTCTTGTGCGACCCATCCGTAAAAATAATCTCCGCTTCATTATTTAATTGATATTTCGAAATGATATCCTCAATCATGGCAGCGTCAGTATATCTTCTATCAGACTTCCTGATCAGCCCGATGGAGAAGTCAACCGTGGGAACGAAAGTATGTGCCTCGAACTTGCCTCTAAATATTTCAAATTTCCCCGGGGGGCCGATGAGTACTCTGGAGGGTGCACACCTCTTCCAAACTCTAGACATTAAGGACATCACATAGGTCGGCTGTCGATATCGCATCCACACCTCACTATCATAGGTTCTTCGAATTCTATCACACAGACCGCTCTCATTATAGGCAATAGCCTTGTAAATAAAATTTCTGGCGAGCATATTCGCCCGATCCGAGAGCAATCTAACTTTCGCCTCAGCAACAATAACGTTATTCGGAGTACTATTCCGGTACCCCAGAGCCGTCCTAATACCTTTATACTGTGTTCTCTCCAGCCTTCGAATAGACTCAGCATCCCTGGGATGGTAAACAAAGTTTCCATATTCCGTGATCGACCGTACAAGGCTTTTATACAACATCAACGCCGTATTGACCTCCATTCCCTTGGAGACTCTGCATAGATGGCGCATAACGGCATTCGCTCTATCAACCTTGCCCCTCACCTCTTGAATCTGGTGAGAAAACTTCAATCCATTGTCGATCCATATACCTAAAAATTTAGCTTCGCAGCTGTTATAAACTTCACACCCCTGGATGATTATACTCCGCGTTCTATCCAGCAAACCATGCTTATTAAACTCCACCAGAACCGTCTTCTGCGGCTCCAGATCAAGACCAATGGATCGTAATCTCTCGGCGACCAAATTAACCGCACATTGAAGGAGCTCCTGATTACGTTGTCTATTCGGCCCACATATATAAAGACCAATATCATCGGCAAACTCACATGACTGAACACCACCGGGTAGGTCCGAGCATAGACTCCTCGTGTAAAGCGAATACAGAGCTGGACTGAGAACAGCACGCTGCGGGAGTCCCACATAAACAAGACGTTCTATGAATTCTTGTGAATTAACTATAAAACGAACAAGTCTCCGGTATAGCCACTTACAAATGAATCTGACTATGCCCGCGGGACAATTAAGCGCTACTAAGGTCTCAATCATGATGCGAAAGTCCACGTTGTCGTAAGCCGACGACACGTCGAGAAACGCAGCGAGCGTGTACTCACCCACACACAAGGAAGCACGTATATCCGAGACGATTTTAACCAGATTATCCGCGCAAGATCTGCCTCTACGGAATCCATTTTGAGACGGGCTATACTTATCTTCATTCTCCGCCCACCATGTCAATCGTTCATTAATCATGCGTTCACACAGCTTACCCACACAGGAAGACAATGATATCGGCCTAACTTTTTCTTTGCCAGGTTTGTCAATAAATACAACCTGGTAATGAAGCCATTCTTCAGGTAGCGAATCCGAGCACCATATGCAGTTAAACAACTCCAACAAGCATGTGAGAGCCGACTCAGGAAGCTCCTTAAACATTCTATACTCGATACCATCGAGGCCCGGAGCAGAGTTTTTCTTAATCATTAAGATGACTCTATCCAATTCCGATCTCTGAAACGGGGCACTCAACGGAGAATCATCACATCGAATATCAAATACAGGTGACGGATCTGTCCCAACGAAAGGAGGGGCAAGTTTGTCAATAGATTTCTTGATTTCCTCTTCTCTATTCTTAGTCTTTCAGCAATTCCATCGAACATTACTCCTGGCATTCTTGAGAATCCTGATGGTATTCCAAACATAACTTAGACTAGTGAAGCGGTTGATGCCCGCACAGAATTCTTCGAAACATACCTTTTTCTTCAGTGCAACCGTTTTCCTAACCACGGCACACGCACGTTTGTAATTCACACATGCATTAAAAGATGGGGCTCGCTTGAATGCAGCGAAAGCCTCTTTCCTGTCCCGGATGACCCTGTCGCACTCCGCATCCCACCATCTGTGCTGGACCTTTCGTTTAGTCGGCTTAGTCACAGGCAAATCCGATTTCTTCTTTCTACCCGACGCACGATCAACCGATGTTTTAAGAACATCAATGAACTTCCTGTAATAAGCATCGGCATCCTCAGAAAAAGCAGCTATATTAGGCAGCAGCTCCGTCTTAACCTTATCGTCAACAAAATCATGAAATAATAACCAATCCGTTTTCTTAGATGTTATTCTATTAGTGCACTTCCTATACGGCAAGACATTGCCCTCCAGAGAATAAGTAATGGGATAGTGATCACTATCCCAAGTCTCATCCAGCTGCGCATAGTTAATTTTATCCATGACACCAGCCGTGCCAAAAGCCAGATCAATATTGGAATCGCGTTGTCCTCGTTGGCCCATCCTCGACTTAGTATCGGTATTGACACAAAAGAAGCCCATATCCAACATCGTATCGTGCAACACCTCTCCGTCCCTTGAAGTAGTGTCACAGTTCCAAGTCGCATTGTGAGCGTTAAAATCGCCCAGAACAATCGAGTCAGTCGCACCAGCGGCTCGTCCCGCCATCCATCTAACATCAGGCACTGAAATGGACCCGCGTGGATGCCTGTACACGGCCAAAATATTGCAATTGTTCTCCAAATTTTTGGTCTTAATACCAACAGTATCGTACCCAAAAGGAGCATCACCCGGAGGCGGGAGGACATCAAACTCGATGCCCCTCCGTACCGATATCGAGACTCCACCGCTACTCAGCAAATTATTACTCTGAACTGTCTTATACCCTGAAAAATATATTCGATTACTTTCTGTATACTTAGTCTCAGTCAGGATAACAATATCATAATCCAGAACGCGTTTTGATAGTTCGTTTTTGCTTGTCCTAAAACCACGGCAATTCCACAGTAAGAGCTTGAAGGTCATGCCAAAGAGAGAGGATCAAGCCTCTCACCATCAATATATCCTGACCGATCAACCACATCATAAGCGTATCTCTCATCAAAGCCCCCTCTCAGGGGCGGCCTACCCCTGTCATAGAGCCGGTCCATCAGCTCCCGGAATTGAAGGAAGATAGGCCATAGCTCCCTCATTTCACCAACAAAGTCCTGAGGCACCTGTGATACATGTCCCTCCGACAAAGTCTCCCCCGACGTCCGAGTAGAAATCGCGCTCGACCAAGCCGCTCCATTCCTGGCCGACGCAAACATAATTCCCTGCTTCTCCTTGTTAATCTCCCCCTCACGTAGATCAAATTGCTTATAATAATCTTGACTAGATCTCCCCGCCATGGCCCGAGGCTTACCCCGAACGGGCTCCGCCACTCGGCTCGCAGACCCCACCAAGCGGGGCTGAGAGGTTCCAGCCTCCCGTCGATTACCTTGATTCTCCCTGTCGCGAGCATTCCCCGCGTACGACGTCCTCGGGGTCACAGACTCCGCCGACGCATTTCGGCTAACCTGCTTGTCCTTGCTATCACTACGCACCGCCTCAGAATAAGACACCGTTCTCGGCGGAGGCAATCCCGGCCAGTGACCACCATCCACCCGGGACTCCGTCAAGCGGGCAGGAGGACGGCCCCCCCCCCCCTCCACAATACGTCTAGCACTAAAAAAAGATATATTCTTATGAGCCATAACAATGTTAATTTGTTTGTTCTTCTCGAAAACCGGACAGCCTCTAAAAGTAGACTTGTGAGAGCCGCCGCAATTACGGCACTTAAGAGGGTTATCACAATGTCCGTGCGCCTTTTCTCCACACACAATACAGTACTGATCACTTTTACATGAAATTTTTTATGGCCAAACCTGTAGCAGTTAAAACATTGCCTGGTCTGCGGGACAAAGGGCCTAACCTTCAAGCACACGTTGTTAGTAAAAATCTTCAAATCTCTAATACCGACTCCTTTAAAGGTAACAATTATATTATCAGTCTCTGCTAATGTAGATTTCTTCTCCACATCATTCCACTTGCGACGGTACATACGTTCCAGTCCGATAATACCCGATCTCTCCTGTATTACCGACCATAACTCTTTAATGGAAGCGGGCCAGTCAGCAATTACTCCCCTATTTATCATAGATCTTTGCTCTACAAACGCTTTTAATTTATCCGGGATTTTTCTTTCTATCGTTTCCAAAGCCAGATTGGCCTCCAAATAATCGGGGAATTCCGCCTCTGCAGTGAAATGATTTAACATCTCCAAAGAGTTCGGACTGACACATATACTTGTCAATGACATCCAAATTTTAATTTTATTTTTCTCCTTCCTGATCGAAGTTTGATCTAGGGGCAGTTTAATAGTAATCTTTGCCTTACCCGTATAGCTGCTATCGTATCTTGTGATCACAGGCCGAGGCTGTTGTTGTGTACACCTCTTAAGTTTACCTTCGCAAACAGAGTATATCTCCTTGTCCTCAATAACATCAGTCATCACCGGTTCACGTGATCGATCGTCGCAAACAGCCACGTCGTCACCGAATTCCTTCTGCGTCGATAGAGATTCGTCATCTTTCCTAATACTACATTCCGCGGCGGCTTTCTTTATTAAAAACTCGCCACCCCGGTTGTCAGAGCTATCCACTAAATTCGTCTATATCTCCATCTCGTCTCCTCCGGTCCTTCCGTCTCCCTGCTCTCCGGGGGATCGTTTCCTCGGTAAAATCGCGGATTGTCCTTCAGCATCCATCGCAGGATCACCCTCCACCATCCTTTGATAAGCCGCGTCAATCAATTGTTCCGTGATCTCAGTTCTCATACGCTTACACGATTTCCCGATTTTCTCATCTTCCGGAGACCGCGGGTTACCCGGTTTCGTCACGGAATTATTACGATCCGCCATACAAGCACTAAAGTTCTGCGTTGCAGCAGAAATCTACAGCTCCCCCTCCGAGAGGGGAGCACAAAATTAACGGGCTAAAAAGCGGTCCCAACGAGGGTAAGCAAAGCAAGCTCTACAAGCAATCCACTACAAGCGCTACGACAGTAGAGGACAATATCACAAGGCTAATTCGGAACCGAGACAGAAACACGTCCGACCGCCGTGGCTGCCCGAATTCAACTCCGACATATATCCAAACGTCAATATAGGTTATTATGTCTAATATACTCTTTACTCGGTGAACCAAATTGTAACAGAGTTATTTCAGTTAGTGAATGTAAACAAACATAAACGATTGACATACAGTGATAATATTTTTATTACAATACTGATTTTTCCCATATGTTAACACTTGGCGTTTGAAACCCGCGCGGAATACTACCAATTTTGATATGGTGCTGCACTCTATGCTACCTTTCACTAAAGATCCTTATTAAAGAATACATAAAATATAGACGTTATCATCTGTCGATATAAATTTTTTGATTGTTGATATACGATAAGTATCTAAAAGTTATCCAACAAGAAAGATGTAACCAATGTCTCAATTTACCGAAAGATGTCTTCAAGACTTTCTGAAAGTTATTTTTATAATGCCGGGTCTAGACACTCTTGACCTGAGGATGATCCTACTTGTGGCTCATCCGACTACTTTCTTCCGTCTACACTGCACAACTTTAATTATTTTGGGTTGATAAGATTGAAAGCTAATCTCAGTATGATTTTCATCCGTCTAAATTTATACTCACTAGTATGAGCCACAAGTAGGATCATCCTCAGGTGTAGACCCGGCATAAGATATTTTTTGAGTATAGGTATGTCTCTAAAGCTGTTTACATTACCTATTGTATTTTAATTTTATTTCAGAAATATAAATCAATATATGTATACATGCATTACCTAAATAGCATAGGTAATCATCGTTATAAACTAAAAAAGAATATTTTAAAAAATATCTTATAAAAAATAACTTTCAGATTCAGAAAGTCTTGAAGACATCTTTTGGTAAATTGATCGAGACATATCTTTCATGTTGGATAATTTTCAGATATAATACGTATATCAACGAAAAATTTATATCGACAGATAATAACGTCTATATTATACTCTATTATATGCATGGAAGCTTTCCAACTAGCAACACACACGACACGTATAAATATTTGGCCCCTCATCTACAACAAAATACAAAAACATTAATATATTTGGATTGTACATCGTTTGTACATAAATGTATTATAATTTTTAGTGTTTGTACATCCATGTCAAAAAATCGAGGCTGCTACAGCTAGTGTTTGAATAGAGGAAAGGTTTATAGTTTATCAATCTGTTGAGAGAATTTTTTTATGATAAAATCTACAGAATTTATTTGAATTCAGTTTTTATCATTTTAGTTCTAATGCCCGAACATCATTACAGAGCACGACCGTTCACTGAGCGCTCAGTGAGCTTTTGCATCTGATAGGCGTAAATTTTTAAATCTAAAGGAATATCCCAATCAGATGCAAGAGCGCTCACTGAGCGGTCACAGAGAGAAGGATTCTTCTCTCTAGTAAATTACTATAGGGTGCATCCAGGGCTGCGTTCCAAAACATTACCCGAGTGCCTCCGAGTATCATTTTATCCTTGTTTAACATTCGGTGAACAACAAGGATAAAATGATACTCGAGGGCACTCGGGTAATGTTTTGGAACGCAGCCCTGGAGAGAAGAATCCTTCTCTCTGGCGGTCGTGCTCCTGGATGCACCCTATAGTAATTTACTAGATCGCAAGCAATCCAAATAGAAAAAAAACCATAGACTTATATAGGCTGCGTTTCGCTATTCAATCGCAGTACTGGCAGCACTGTAAATCCTTTCCAATATACGCGGCAGTAAAAGTACCATTTCATGGCGCAGCGTGCTGCCGCAGCAGATTGCTGCTATTGGTTGAAAATTTGTTACTAGGTTTTGCTTCATCGTTGTGAAGTTCAACTGAACGAACAGCAAAACAGCACAGCTAAAAACAAACACGCAACCTATTGATTTCGGTCGCAATAAGTAGTCATAATTATTTCTAATAAAAGAATAATCCTGTCTGGACACATAGCTCTGTCATAACCAAAAAATGGTATTAGGTGAGATATAAAAATATATTTATTGTTATTAAATTTTGGTCACGTAACTGATTTGCTGCTGCAGCATGCTGCATATGAAAAGGCACCTTAAGCTGTTGCGTTTTCGTGTTCATGTGACGTCATAGATATTGTCGTCACTTCCTACTTTTATTACTGCGGTTTGCGAGGTGAGGCATTCGCAGTAAGAACATGGCGGCCCTTACGAAAAAGAAGTACTAGCAATCAGTACTCAGTGCTGAGTGATCAGTACTCGTAGTATTGAGAGTATTAATATGTTAATACTCATGAATACTGCAGAATGGTTAGTACTGTGTCTATCAGTGCTTACAGTACTGGCAGTACTACAAGCAATAATACTCATTAGTAGGGGAGACCGGGGCAAATCGGTCAGGTTTTTTTCGGTGCCGATTTTTAACAACAAAATAAATAATTTTAGTTAAATGTGGTATACCATTTTTAAGAGTGAACCTTTAGCTACAAAATTTATGTAGGAAATTTTTGTCTACGTCGCTTTGTTTAACCGGTATAGAGCAAAAACGACAACGGTGGAAAAATTGAAATCTCAAAAATGCCGGGGTAAAACTGTCACTCCATAAATACATAATTCCGATTATGAAAACTGATAGGATACATTTTATTAATTATTTGGTAATAGAAAAATGTAAACATTTATTAATTAATGTTAAAAAATTTTATTATTTTGTGTTTTTGTGTGTGTGTACGGATTCTATAACTCAAGAACTAATCAACCAAATATTTAAAAAAAATATATGAAATAGGGGTAGAAAAGACTGAAAAATATAATAAAATTATAAAATTTGCCAATATTATAAAAGTCCACCCCGGGTGCTTACTGACCGATTTGCCCCAAACACAAGTTTCAGGTTTCATTGCCCACGAAATATTAGACATGAACGATAATAAAAAAACTACACTGGATTCGTGTTCAGCATGCATTACTCTTTATAATCACGTACAGACGGCGTCATTAATGCCTGGTCCACGGAAGTTGATGCATTTCGGAAACTCACTCTTCGTCTCTTTCTAAGGGGGACAGTTAGAAAGAGACGAAGAGCGAGTTTCCGAAACACATTCAATTTTGGTGTCCAGGCATTAATGACGCCGTCTGTACCTGGAGATTTGGAGAGCAAATATTATTGTAGATATTACACAATTTCCACGCGCAGAAAATTTCACTTTCACCTTCCGAAAACACGTTTGCCCTCGTAAAAATCATAACACGGCAGGTAATCTGCCGAAACTCCGTTGGTCACATGGGTACCATAAGACGCGTTTACAATGTTAATAGCGAGTTCGCAAAATATACAGGTTCCGAGATATTTGATTTAACACTTTTATCCCGTTGACCGATTTGCCCCGGTCTCCCCTACTTTAAAGTATTGAAGTGGTATCAGTACTTTATCAGAGTAATATTCGGAGTACTATTATGATAGTACTGTAAGAACTAATAGGCACAGAGTACTGACCATTCTGCAATATTCATGAGTATTAACATACTAAACTATCAATACTGCAGCGCGAGAAACGATAACACTCGTCAGTAGGGGAGACCAGGGCGAATCCGTCCAGAGGGTGAATCCGTCAAATCAAATATCTCGGAACCTGTATATTGTGCGAACTCGCTATTAATATTGTAAACGCGTCTTATGGTACCCATGTGACCAACGGAGTTTCGGCAGGTTACCTGCCGTGTTATGATTTTTACGAGGGCAAACGTGTTTTCGGAAGGTGAAAGTGAAATTTTGTGCGCGTGGAAATTTTGTAATATCTGCAATAATATTTGCTCTCCAAATCTCCAGGTACGTGATTATAAAGAGTAATGCATGCTGAACACGAATCCAGTGTAGTTTTTTTATTATTGTTTATGTCTAATATTTCGTGGGCGATCAAACCTGAAACATGTGTTGAGGGCTAATCCGTCAGTAGGCACTGCGGGCGGATTCGGCAGTCTCGTCAGTGTGGCGTGCCGGGCGCACGACTTCATCTCACGGCGATGTTAGGTTAGGTTTCCCTGTGTTGTCCGTTGCACGTGCGTCATTGTCATTGCAGGGAAATAATGGTACACACGTATCGTCGCAAAACGACTCCCGTCGACAAGGAGAAACTTAAGAAGGCAGTTCTTGCGGTGAAAAAAGATAAAATGAGCGACGCAGCCGCAAAACAATTCGATATCCGGAGAACCACGTTGATCAACTGGTTGAAGAAGAACAACGATTAAAAATTATTAACACTTATTAACAATTATTAATTATTAACAATTATTAACAATTATTATTATTATTTATTATTAACAATTATTATTATTAATTATTATTAACAATTATTATTATTATTTATTATTAACAATTATTATTATTATTATTTATTATCAACAATTATTATTATTATTATTTATTATTAACAATTATTATTATTATTTATTATTAACAATTATTAAAATGTATCCTATCATTTTTCAGGATTAGATGTACGTATTTCTATTAAAAATGCAGTGTGACGGATCCGCCCTAGGGGGGGGGGGGACGAATCCACCCTCCAATTTTTGAGATCTCAATTTTTTCACCGTTGTCGTTTTTGCTCTATACCGGTTAAACAAAGCGACGTACACAAAAATTTTCTATATAAATTTTGTAGCTAAAGGTTCACTCTTTACAATAGTATACCACATTTAACTTAAATTATTTATTTTGTTATTAAAAATCGGCACCGAAAAAAAACTGACGGACTCGCCCGGGTCTCCCCTACTTTAAAATTTTTAAACATATATTTTATAAACTTAAAGTGCAATTATATCTACATTCATATGATATTACGTAATTATGTCGTATGATTCTATTCAAATATTTGTTTTTATATATGTTACTCTATACAATTAAAAAGTAATACCAAAATTTTAATAAACTAATAAATTTTTAAGATCTATTAGTATATATAATATAACAAATTCAAACATTTGTAAAGTCTAAATATAAAAAAATTGAACACGTTGTTTTACAACACTGTATAAAAGGTTATAAGCAAAATTATGATGCAAATATAAAACTATAGTACAAGTTTGGATCTGACTGCACATAGTAATATTGAAGAAAAAAGAGTAGGTTTTTTTCAGTATTGTAGTATAGATAAATAATGTATATCTACTACAATACTGAAAGAAACCTACTTTCTTCTCTTCAACATTACTATGTGAAAAGAACCTACTTTTTTCTCTTCAACATTATTATGTGCAGTCAGATCCGAACTTGTACTATAATTTTATATTTGCATCATATTTTTGCTTATAAATTTTTATACAGTGTTGTAAAACGTGTTCAATTTTTTTATATTTAGATTTCACAAATGTTTGAATTTGTTATGTATACTAATAGATCTTAAGAAGTTATTAGTTTATTAAAATTTTGGTATTATTTTTTAATTGTATAGAGTAACATTTATAAAAACAAATATTTGAAAAGAATCATATAACATAATTAAGTAATATTATATAAATGTAGATATAATTGCCTTAAGTTTACAAAATATATGTTTAAAAATTTTAGAATACTAACGAGTGTTACCGTTTCTCGCGCTGCAGTATTAATAGTTTAGTATGTCAATACTCATGAATATTGCAGAATGGTCAGTATAGTGTCAGTACTGTGCCTATTAGTTTTTACAGTACTGGCAGTACTATCATGATAGTACTCCGAATATTAACCTGATAAAGGCTGCGTTTCGCTATTCACTCGCAGTACAGGCAGCACTGTAAATCCGTTCCAATATACGCGGCAGTAAGCTGTCAAAGCGTTTTCATGTTCATGTGACGTCATAGATTTTGTCGTTACTTCCTACTTTTATTACTGCGGTTTGCGAGGTGAGGCATTCGCAGTAAGAACATGGCGGCCCTTACAAAAAAGTAGTACTAGCAATCAGTACTCAGTACTGAGTGATCAGTATTCGTAGTATTGAGAGTATTAGTATGTTAATACTCATGAATATTGCAATGGTCAGTACTGTGCCTATTAGTTTTTACAGTACTGGCAGTACTATCATGATAGTACTCCGAATATGAATCAGATAAAGTACTGATACCATTTCAATACTTTGAAGTACTAATGAGTATTATTGCTTGTAGTACTGCCAGTACTGTAAGCACTGATAGACACAATACTGTAAGCACTGATAGACACAGTACTGACTATTCTGCAGACATATGTAGACAATATATAACACTTTCATCAAATTAAGAAGTAGTCTATCACGTAAGGCAGTCGGCTCACGATCCAGAGGTCCCAAGTTTGAATCCTACCAAAGGTAAGTATTTTTTAAATACGAGAAAACATTCAATAAATTACAAGAAGCTAATTTTCAGATGGAATTATCATAGGCTGTATCTTAAGAAACAATTAAAAAATAGTAATAAAATTTCGAAATGGATATATAGATATAATTTTTTTTACGTCGTGTGAATGAATACTAGACGAGTATTGGATGAGTATTTGGGAGAGTACTTAATGAGCAGTGAATGAGTATTGGATGAGTACTGGGAAAAGTACTGAAAAAGCACTGATTACACAGTACTTTCGAGATCAGTATGGTCGAATTTAGTAGTACTTTGATTATTTATATCTCCAGTACTTTTACCAATACTTTTTCCAGTATTAAAACCAGTACTATTTTTTCATAAAGGGGGCCCCCTGAAAGAGTTGGTCCTTGTGGACCTGGAAGGCAACAACGAGGAATCTGGAGTAATTGCATGTTAATCACGAAGTTGCAGAAAAAGCCCGAAAAGGTTACCAATGAATATAATTAAGAATAGGTGCTCCTATCGTCGTATTACGCCGTGTTTAAGATAGGTTAAGATAGGTTATATTTCTTTCTACACATAACAACAGTCGCAGTACTGCGGATATCGTTCCGTTATTGCAGCGTTATATGCGGTAAAAGCAATATAAGTAATTACGGAATGATCTTGCAGCTCTGCGAAAGCTTTGTGACGTCACATCGTCAGTACTTACAGTGAATACCGAAACGCAGCCTATATAGTGACTGTGGCAATAACTTTGTGGGAGCCGCGCGGGAACTAGAGAACCACTTGTGCCTCGCGGCGGAGCGAGAGAAAATAAGATGGTCGTTTAATCCTCCCTCCGCGCCCCACTTCGGGGGCCTCTGGGAGTCTGGATTTTTTCACAATGCAGCCACTTATATCAGTTCCCAGTTCCGACATAACTCCGCTGCCCGTGAATCGTTTGAGTCGATGGCAGCTAGTTCAAAGAATCCACCAAGATTTTTGGAAGCGCTGGCACCATGAGTATCTTAATACTCTGCAACAGCGTCCCAAATGTTGGACCTCAGCCAATCAGCTCAACGTAGGTTTGTTGGCCCTCATCAAGGACGAAAACGCGTCTCCTTTACGTTGGAGGCGTTGAAGAGTGGAAGCGCTACATCCAGGTAGCGATGGCGTCCCGCGTGTCGTCACGGTGCGGATGGCTCGATCTTGCGTCCCCTGGAGAAATTGTGCCCTTTGCCGATGGGAATTCTACCAGAGGCGACTGATACGGATTAATAAAATACAATACGTTGTATTTTGGTGGGCGGTATGTTTGGTGCTCACGTTGTACATATTAGTTGATAAGTTAATTCGGTATTTATGCATAAAAGGGGCCTCCTCTCCGATTTGCGAAAATATGGGTAATGATGGTGACAATCGAGCTTTTGTTTCCTTTACGGCGTATCCTAGTTTTGCCTCGCGAAACGTAACTGCCGTGTACCTCCTTTCTTTCTTTCCCTCCGCGCGATAAGTAATATAAGCTAGGAAGTAGCTTTGAAAGGATCTTAATAGATATCTGCATCCGTCGAAAACAAGTTTTGCAAAGGGTCTGCAACAAATTTTGTCTGTCAGAATACCAACGGAAGTATGACAAAATCTGGTCGTGACTAACGGCCGTTAGGTATAGTGGCCTTCTGCAGTTCTTTTGTGTAGTACAGCCACTATAATGCACAATCGACGCGATCAACCGGTTAGCAAGGTATAAAAATAAGTTATCAAAGTTAAGTTTAAAGCTGCATTTTTATCTATAATAAACATGGCATCTTACGTTCAACATACAATAAAATGTAGTAAATAATTACGTAATAATAAATGTATTTGAAAAAAGAACTTGTAGAAAGATTGTGGTTCAATAAACGAGCGACAAGAATGTTAATGTATCAAATAAATTATGATTTATTAATTAAGAAGGAAAAATAAATAAATGTTCTGAATTGCACAGAACCTTTATCGGGCATATACCTACCTAATAAATTAATTGACGACAATATCGGTTAGTGAGTTAAAACACGACACGATAATAATTAAATAAAAAAGTAAATGTAGAGGTAAGTTAACGTGTCATAAATAGACAAAAAGTGAAAATTGAGCGAAATATACGATTGTCGCTCGTTTATTGGCCCTATGTGTCTAGCGCTTCCAATAAAAATGCAAAGTCGTTTGGCTCCAATAACTAATTTTTGAGACATTGTTATTATAATTATAAAAATAATATTATAATTTTACTTAGAAATGTAATAATCACCAAGTAGAAGTAAAAATTATTGTATATTTAAGGCTTTTTGGATAGTCGTCGCTTCTATCCTTTTTTGATGACGTCAGAAGCGAAAAATGAGTGGAAATGATACGCTGAGAAGTTGTGCGTAGTATATCCAAATAAAAAGATATGCACAAACTAACACTACAGATCACTTCAGCACACTTCAAAAATTTAACGAAAACTATTTCTTTTCCTTGACAGTTAATAAACAGCCGTAAAATGATTGTAATACGAAGCCTAACCATGCAGGCTTATGCGCAGGCGCTAGCAGGCGCATAAGCCTGCATGGTTTAGGCTTCGTATTACATTCATTTTACGGCTGGTTATTAACTGTCAAAAGGAAAAGGAATAGTTTTCGTTAAATTTTTGAAGTGTCTTTTTTATAACATTCATCGAAATTGAGATATTGGTCCAGTATAGAATTGGTAAAAAATTAATGTTTTTTAATTAAGAAAAATATCTAGTATAAATTTTTTTAATTTTGTAAGATTATTTTGTCGCAAGGCTTATGTAAAAATTTGAAAACTTAACGAAGTTATAATAATTTTTGTACATGTGACGTAAAGCGCTTAACCATACTGCGCGGCAATGTAGCTGATCAAATTCTGTGTGTGTGTGTGTAAAATATAATTGTATCTACTAAATGTAATTAAAAATTATAAGTTATTACATATACCAATATAAAAATATAGGAACAATATATTTCTATTGAAAAATATTCTATTTTGTATTCTTATAACAAATTTTTTGATTAAATATACGAAAACGGTTATTCCGAAGAACACAGCCTAGAAAACTCCTAAGAAAATTTGAATATTTAGTCTTCTATCGCCTGCGGACGGAGCGTTGCAGTATCTATGCAAAAAAGAATTTTCTCGTAATATTTTAAAGGAAATTAAGCCAATTTATAAAGAATTAAATAAAAGAAATTGTTATAATAATGAAACGAGCGGTTTTAATCAAAGTTTCTGTTGAAATTTGAAACGAGAAACGCAGTGTACTATTTAAACAGTTTGCATTAAACAGTTTAATAGGGCAATCAATATATAATCAGTCTTATAAGAACATTACAACGTAACAGATGAGACTCTACGTGTAAACGTTATTATCTCATAACTCATACATTATTGTTATTAAATCGGTATTGAGCAACACAATAAATGTTAGTAAATATAAACGCAAAGTACTTATATATCTATATAAAGGACTTATCTTAATTTCGGATTAACTCTAACGACCGCGTGGTGAGCTCATCGGAATCCGCCGTAGAAAAGGGAAGATCATACCGTTGCTATGTACGACGGTCAGACGATCGATTTTTCACGCACGCGTCTTTATAAAGGTGCGCCTACATATATCGTAACGCTGCGATCGTGGTCGTAAACAAAGAAACTCTCGTAAAAAATATATCTATGTTAATATATCATATAAACACACTTTTCTTCGCGCGTCGAGAAGGCTGACAGATTAGGTTACTGTTGTAACGCTAGACAAGCGTTATAATCGTCAGAGTTCAAGTTGAATCAACTCAACGATGAGATTACGATAACTGCCACGACGAGCATTGCGATCGTCGTAAGTGGTCGTAAGGAGCTTACAATAATCATTTACGATAGATGTAGGCGCACCTTAATAGGGGTATTCAAATAAGTTAGAGTTTAACGGTTTAACAGGTTATGTCGGGTTAAACTCACTCTTCGTCTTCTTCTAACCTACAAAGAATTAACTTTTTAACCCGACATAACCTGTCAAACCGTTAAACTCTAACCTATTTGAATACCCCTAATATAATTCAAATGCAACTTCAAGAACTAAATGAGATTTACCAACCAACAGTTTCAAACAAAAGCCTCAATGCTATTATACAAGAAATAGCTCCGAAGATAATGTTTAGTACACGGGGAAAGAAAATAAAGTTACTTCAATTAAACGTCGATGTCACGGGCTGCCACAAACATAAACAATTAATTCAATTAAATATTATTTGATCCAAATATTTGGATTATTAAAGAAAATTATAATCTGATGTTTTTGTTCAAATAATATCCAATTGAATTAACTGTTTATGTTTGTGGCAGCCCATGACGTCGTCGACGTTTAATTGAAGTACTTTATTTTTTTTCCGTGTAGTAGCTTAATTAATTGTAAAAATTGCAGCTAATAGTGCTACATTTATATTATATTTAAAGATACTACTATTATATTATATTTAAAGATAACTTATTACAGATTTTAAAGATTATGAATGTCAATATCGGAGATAATTTATATAAATATTGATAGATGCACAACGCACCCACTATGTTGAGCGCCGACAATCTGCTGTCAGATATTGGCAAGTTCTGTCGGCACGAATTTAACGCTGACACAGATGATATCGGATTTGTTGCGATATCTGAACGAAATCTGCTGCCAATCTATTGTTATACTGCGGGCAGATTGTTTACTGGAAACTTTATATATATAATAAACACAAATATCTTTTATCTTTTTGATTCAAATAATGTATCACAATCAACAACGCATTTCATTGCTTGTATTACTTCATAATCAGCTTTATCTTCTAGATGCTCTGTTATGTACCGTGAGTGTGTGAATGTGTGCGTGTGAGTCATCCCCCTCTCACACCTCTTTACGCCTCTCTTTCTATTCTCTATTTCTCTCTTTCTCTCTTCTCTCTCCCACACCTTCGCTCACTCTTTCGTACTCCCATTATTCTTTCTCTCTCCCACCCTCCTCCCGCACTCCTTGCTACCTTCTCTTCCTCCCTCTCTCCCTCTTTGGTCTGTCTCGTTTGCATCATCAGAAATTATTAGGCGTATATAAGCGGATCAATGTTCACTTAAATTGTATAATTTTTATAATATTGTATGCAAGCATTGTAAAAGTCTTTTTAAGAAACAAAAACACTGTGAATGTGTGCGTATATATATGTATAATACTATGACTAAAATTGGAACTGGAAAACAAAAAAATATATCTTGTTATTAAAATCTTGGGATTAACTATACTGATTTTATTCGGACTGGTCGCATTTACTAGCTTACATCAACATTATGTCAGAAAAATGTCCTTAAGTTGTTAGAAAACTGGTTGTTTCTGAGATATTTTACTCAAAAGCTCATTTGACGTAAAAATTTGGAGTAAACTTTGTAGCGTCTTGAAGTCTTGACGTTTGTGCGACGACGCAGCTACGCAGTTAGTCGACCTTTCCGTATTCTTGACATTGATCGACAATTAACGATGATTTTACATACAATTAAAATTAGCATGTGAACCAGTCGGTAAGTACAAAGTTTGGCGGAAACAGATTATCTTTACGTCATTGCGTGAATTGCACATTATGTAAAGTAGATATGACAATGCGATTAAATTAATTTACATTTATCTATACGTTATGCGAGAATTAGGGGAGAATGGGGGAATTACAGTCAGTAAGAATTATTTCTTATTTTCTGAAAAAGAAAAATTTTTAGAACCAAAATGGAATAGTTGACGGATACTTTATCAATCATTCTTCGAAAGTAGAAGCATAAAAGTCAAGAAAGCTAATAAATAATTAAGCCAGCATTGATTATAAAAATCTCTGAATTGACCGCAATTGTCCGACGTGTTGGGTAATTACGGTCGCCTCTTGGGTAACCGCAGTCAGCTTTCGGGGGACTACCTACGGTCATCTTTGGGGTAATGCCAGTTGATCACTAGCAGGGTTCGGCGTCTAACCTAAAATTCCGGCGTTATTTCAAGACTGAAATGTCCATCAAATTGAATGTATTTTCTATGTAAATCAAGCTATATATCAATTCTTATTTCTTTCTCACTGAATTTGGATAAATTCTACCAAATTTGTGGTATAAATATATACCGTGATGTTTACGCTGTGACAGTTACTCGACTGTGATTTCCCCGTACAAGCGACTACCGTTACCCCAAAAAACGAGTGAATTTGTTATATTGAATAATAAATATTTATATGATGTCATCGTTTTAATATGGGCGAAATGGAAGCTGAAAAACCAAAAAAGTCATGAATAACGGTTAGATGTGATTTTAACTACTAAAAATTTCGCAAAACCCTTATTAAAAGTACATCGATTTTTATAAGAAAATGGGCGTAGAATAAGAATCACCAGATTTTTACTAATTTATGTTGGTTTAATAGGCACGGCATAATAAATTAGTCGATAATCATGTATGTAAACGGATAGAGACAAAAAAAGTTTGATATAACTGTTGGTTTATGTAAAATACAGGTGACCGGCATTGCCTGATGACCGTGATTCCCCCATTCTCCCCTACATGTGTTTAAAATAAATTTTGATTTATTGTTATTGCATATTATACATATACTAGCTGGTTACCCGGGCTTCGCCCGGGCGTCGTTTTTCTTCAAACGACTTCATTTGTGTTTCAATATTCGGTAAAAGTTTACAATAACTTACACAGCTCGGATTACTTTGACCTTGACATATGTTGTCAAGGTCACCCTCCTGAGTGACCTTCAGAAGGTTTTAGTCGGCGGTCGCTGTTTATTAAAAAGTTATAAACAAAAAAAGTTTGACAAATATAGCAGTTATTTTGAGTATTGAAAGGCATAAACGACCTTGACCTTGACATATGTTGTCAAGGTCCCCCTCCTGAGTAATCTTCAGAAGGTTTTAGCTGGCGGTCATTGTTTATTAAAAAGTTATAAACAAAAATAGTTTGGTGGGAAAATTATTTAAAGCAGTGAATTGTTGGTATATTGAAAGAAAAGTTATTTAAAGCAGAGATTGGTAACTTTCCTTTCAATATACCAACAATTCACTGCTTTAAATAATTTTCCCTACCAAATTTTTTTTTGTTTATTAAAAAGTTATAAACAACTTTCTAAGTTGAAGCACATACAAAGCACATACAAGCACACACTTGTAAAGCGCGCCACTAACCTATAGGTTAGTGGCGCGCTTTACAAGTATGTGCTTTGTAAGTTGAAGCACATACTCGCAAAATAAAGTATTCTCTGTTTTAAAAAAAAACGTAATATTAGTCGTTTATGCCTTCCAATACTCAAAATAGCTGCTATATTTTCCAAACTTTTTTTGTTTATAACTTTTTAATAAACAGCGACCGCCGACTAAAACCTTCTGAAGGTCACTCAGGAGGGTGACCTTGACAACATATGTCAAGGTCAAAGTAATCTGAGCTGTGTAAGTTATTGTAAACTTTTACCCAATATTCTTATTGTGGACAAACATAAGGAGTGTGTCGGGTGGTTGATCTAAAGGTGGTAGTTTAACTTTTCCGCTTGAACAACACATTCCAGGTGCTTAAGTTTTAAACTTTTTTGCTTGACAATGATCACATATTGCATCCATTTTCCCAATTATTACTCTCGGATGAAATTGATATACGTAATTTGAATCATAAATAAATGCCTCTAATTTCAAATCGGACCGCATAAGTGTTTTCCTTGATTGAACATGTCGTAACCGGTCTTTTTCTACTCGAGTTTCACACTATTGAGTCATTTTCGCTTTTCCGATATTTTACTTACCGATCAGCGACTTCATCCCTTGGTTTTCCCGGGCGTTTTTTCGGGAATTTCGAGATTGTTTGCTCGCGATGTACACAGAACCTCGATATTTCTCTTAAAAAACGCCCTGGAAAACCAACGGATAAAATCGGTAATCGGTAAGTGAAATATCGAAATTCTGTGTACATCGCGAGCGAGCAATCTCAAAATTCCCGAAAAAACGCCCGGAAAAACCAAGGGATGAAGTCGCTGATCGGTAAGTGAAATATCGGAAAAGCGGAAATAACTCAATAGTATGAAACTCGAGTAGAAAAAGACCGGTTACGACATGTTCAATCAAGGAAAACATTTATGTGGTCCGATTTGAAATTAGAGGCATTTGGTTATGATTCAAATTACGAATATCAATTTCATTCGAGAGTAATAATTTGGAAAATGGATGCAATATGTGATCATTGTCAAGCAAAGAAGTTTAAAACTTAAGCACCTGGAATGTGTTGTTTAAGCGGAAAAGTTAAACTACCACCTTTAAATCAACCACCCGACACACTCCTTATGTTTGTACACAATAAGGATATTGAAACACAAATGAAGTCGTTTGAAGAAAAACAGCTAGTTAGATATATTATATCATTGTTTTTACATATATTTATATACTTCGCCCGGTGTATAGTAGAATTTAAATCTGCGGTAAAATTTGTAACTTATAAAATTCTATACAAAAAACGTTCTATACTTTTTTCTCAGGATCAATTATTTTCTTGTCCTACATTTTATAAATTTTCAAATTTTATACATCTCAGAGATAATACACTATTTTCCACACCACCTCGGAGGTATAGTGTTAGGCGCGTTTTTTTTAACGTGGTGTCCCTGATAGGCCTAATCCACTGTTCTTCTATATAACGTTTTTTGGGGAAAATTTTTTAAGTTTTATTTTTTGTAATAACTATTTTTAATGACTTTTCACTAATTGTAATGCAGATAGTTGAACTAAACATGTATTTTATTTGTATATTATCAACTGCACTCCGGCAGAAATCACATTTCAATGTTACTTTAATGCTTGTTTTCCATTATCTATATCATTCTATATATATTTATTTATCTGTCTTCTATAATGACGTTGATTCTATTTGTTTATTAGTTGATCATTGGATTTGTTTTTTTAATCGTTAAAAACCTCTGTGTAAACAACATTGCGAGTTTTATTGCTCTTATCAGGAATGAGTATCGTTTGGTCCTTTGCCGAACCAATCCGTGAGAGTCCCACATATAATTGGCCGTGTGAAAAGACTTCGTTTTTAAGGTCTCTTTTGAGAGATGGTGGAGAATCATGTCGTAAAGTTAATTGTTCGTCTTCAGATGTGAAATAAATTTGTAGAAATTGAGCTCTTGTGTCTGATAGAGGTAGTAGACTGCCAATCAAATGATATATTTGGCCATGCACTTTATACGTTCTCTCTAAAGTAGAATCAGTGGATTTCACCGAAATACACTGATAAACAGTTATAAGTATACCACTGAATCAATTCAGTGGTATACTTATAACTGTTTATCAGTGTAAATACACTGATTTTGGTGAAATCCACTGATTCTACTTTAGAGAGTTGGTATGTAGTTACCTTCTCTAACTTCTTTACCTCCAAAAGTTGTCATTGCAAAACATCCGTTGTATTTTCGAATTTTCTTCTGAAAATGTTTTGATCTTGGATCCGTTCCAATGAGTAATTCTTTCAGAGTTCCTAATGGTTCATCATTATCATTTAGTTGGACGTGTCCATTAGAGCAACAAAGTCCCAATGACCCTTTCGACCATTTTTTGGCGCAACAATAATTACAAACTTTTCCATTTTTCCCATAAAAAAATCGGAATGTGAACAGTTTATTAAGCATTAAATCGAAGAACATTCTTCTAAAGAGAGTTGAAGAATGTTCAAATTTTCTCTAAATTTTTTTTAAATAGAAAATTATTAAAAGATAAGTATTATTGATCGGTTTAGAAAAAAATTTAACCCATCGTTGCCGTCCCCGAGAAATTATAAAAATTTTGACATCGGTTTCTTTTAAACCGGTGCTAAAGTTTGCCACGAAAACAAAGCTTCCTCTTTAAAAAAATTTAACCCATCGTCGCAATCTTTAAAAAATTAGAAAAATTTTGGCCCCGGTTTCAAGAAAATCGGTTTAGAAAAAAATTTAACCCATTGTTGCCATCCCCGAGTATGTTTGTATGTGTGTACCTATGTATTCCACCCGCTGAGGATGATCCAAAAGGACGCATTAAACGACCGATTTTCTTGAAACCGGTGCCAAAATTTTTCTAATTTTTCGGGGATTGCGACGGTGAGTTTAATTTTTTTAAAGAGAAAGCTTTGTTTTTGTGAAAAATTTTGGCACCGGTTTCAAGAAAATCGGTCCTTTAATGCTTCCTCTTGGATCATCCTCAGCGGGTGGAATACATAGGTACACACATACAAACATTTTTTAAAAATTATGATTTTTCGACGTTTTAGAACATTTTAAATCGGTCGATTAATAAATGAGTAATTTGCAAACCGATTTTCTTGAGACCTGTGCTAAAGTTTTTCACAAAAACAAAGCTTCCTCTTAAAAAAAATTAAACCCGTCGCAATCCTCCAAAAATTAAAAACATTTTGGCCCCGGTGTCAAAAAAATCGGTAAATAAAAAATCGAACCCCATCGCCGCCATCCCCGAGAAATTAGAAAAATTTTGACACTTTTGCAAAAGAATCGGTCCATTAATGAATGAGTAGTTCGCAGTCAGACAGACAGACAGACAAACAGACAGACAGACATTCGACACTTATATATATATAGATGAGTGGTATTTAATTAGAAAACAATCAGTTTAAAAAAAAAAGAACAACCAAAACAAATTGCAAGTGCATTTAGCTTACATTAAGGAATTTAAAAAACACTATAATTAAGTACTCTTTTCTTTAAAACTTTTCGAGATATAAAAACAAACATACATACACACCAATCCACAAAAATGTTATGAATTGAAAAATATCACTTTTAAAAAAAAAACCGCCAAATTAAATTGCCCTATAGCACTCCTGAGATTTCAAGGAACATGTTGGTATAAGTTTTTTCAAAATTGGTCCAATAGTTTTTAAGTTAATAACGTTCAAACACACACCACCCGTAAGAATTTTATATTAGTTAATATATTATATTAGTTAATATATTATATTAGTTAATATATTATATTAGTTTAGATAGATAAATACAGGGTAACAAGAAAACTCCCGGAATTTTTTTTAAAACATTAAGCAGCTAGAAATCGGTACAGAAATTAAACATCTACACTTTAAACAGGACATAAAACTTTATTAGAACATTAATAACAAAAGTAAAACAAAAAATATTACAATAAATGTTTACAATTGTTTCCTTTGCCTTTAATACGTTTTTGAAGCCGCTTCGGTAAATTTTTCACAATGATCGCACACTGTTGGATGGTAATTTTATCCCAGGCACTTTGCAGAGCCACTTTGAGTGCTTCCGTTGATTTAAAGCGAGCCCCAGAAATCTTCTGCTCCAAGATGGACCACACAGAAATGTCCATGGGGTTCAAATTCGGCCAGTTTGGCGGCTAAGCGTTCTTGTTCCAAAAACCGGGAAACCTGCTCTTCGCACGTTGCGATCGTTGTTCGCGCTGAATGAGCTGGTGGCCAATCTTGCTGGCGTAAATCAATCCTTCTTTATTGAAATACTCCGATGCCCGTGGCTCCAAAACGGAGAACGGTCTTTTGGTAGCTAACGACGTTGCCCATCTTGGTGGCTCGGCAGGTATCTGCGCGACGGGTAAGACGTTATTGATCTTCATCGAAAGAAATGTGGAAATCAACGCCGCCTGCAGCTACCACGAGACCGTTCTCCGAACAACATTTGAAACCTGATGGGATAAGATTGCATCCAGCAGTGCGCGATTATTGTGAACAATTTTCCGAAGCGGCATCGAGAATGTATTAAAGCCAAAGGAAGCAATTTTAAACATTTATTGTAATTTTCTTTGTTTGATTTTGTTGTTAATGTTCTAATAAAATGTTATGTTCTGTTTAATGTATTAATGTTTAATTACTGTACCGATTTTTAGCTGCTTTAAAAAAATTCCGGGAACTTACTTGTCATCCTGTATAAGACATAAAAAATAATTTTGCTTAGAAGAAAATCTGAACAAGAATATGTGTCAGTACAAGACGGCATGCGCAGAACACGGTGCACAATACTTATAATATATTTGTATTAAAATAAATGGATAAGCAATTAAGAATTCTCAATAATGAAATTAACAAGTTACAAGTAAAATGATGAGTTTGGAGAGGTACAACACGATTAACAGTACGTAAGTTAACATGTTATATCAACCTTTATTAACTAATAAGCTTATTAGTAATAAGATATATGTATAGGTAATTATACATAGAACGTTCCGGTTCTGTTTTAAGTCATCTTCAGCGATGCGGCAACAGTTAAAATCAAGAAAAATCTTACACTCTCCGACAAGCAATAAGTGACTACTTTAAAATATGGTTAATAATTATAATTTGTAATATGAGAAAAACAGAAATGACAGTCATCAAACTGATCGACAAAGAGAAGTGAAATCACTCACTCACTCAGGCTAGAGAATGTGAAAATAAAAATCGTATATTCGTACCTATATTTGGCATATTTGCATTATATAAGTTTAGAGGTTTATTTCATTTTGACCATAACTCATGAGTTAATATATTCAACATTATAATGAAAAGAATTTGAATAACATCAAAATTAGGACAAATATATTGACTGCGTGCAAAGATTCGTCGAATAGATAAATTTACGCTATACTAATTCAATTTGTATATAAATTTATGTAATAATAGAAATTAGAAATAATAATTACATCTAATATTATCAGATATTAAAATAACAATTGTTTCACTTCCTTAAAGTCCATCAAAGATACATAAGATGGGTATTAGGCTTAGACAGATGCACGCCAGGTTATATAATAAGAGAAGAAACAAAAATAGAACAAATCAGTATAGAAGCTGGAGGAAGAGCACTAAAATACCAAGAAAAAATAAAAGGAATGACCGACAATGAAATACTGAGAGAATGCAGAAGAGAAATTAGCAATATAGAATGGGAGGAGACACAATGAGGCAGAAGGATGCAGATGTTTTACGAGGAGGGTGGACTGAACCAGTGGACAAGAGAAGCAAGGGAGGAACAGGGAAAAAACACGACAAAAGAATGGACAATTAACTACAAAGAGAAAAAATTGGAAGAGAGAAGAAAGAAGATGGAGAGATCAAAGTCAACGAAAGAATACAGCAAGTGGAAAACAAGCGAAAGAGCGAAATATTTGGAGTGGAAAGGAAAAGGCACAAAGATGAAAACAATCGCAAGATTCAGATGCGGGAACGAATGGAAAGGTAATAGATACTGGGAGGAGGAAAGCAAGAAAATGTGCAGGCTATGTGAAGAAAGAGAGGAATCCTGGCACCATGTACTGAGAGAATGCCCGAAATCAAGAGCAGCCAATTCGAGCGAAGAACTTATAATGGCAGAAGATGGAAAAGGAATAGAATGGATGCTGAAGGTGTGCAATAAAAGGAAAGAGAGAGAAAAACTGAAGAAACAAGAAACAGATGTATAATGTAGAAAAGGTACAGATGTAAAACACGAGTTAAGCAAATACAGAACATGTATCCCGAGAAGGGAACCATTATCCTAAATAAAAAAAAAATTAAATTATCTTACATGTCTAAAGCTCATAATAATACTCACAAACATTAAATGACAAATAGATAACAAATAGTATTCTTTTGGTATTCTATTTCTGAATATTTTCTATCACTATGTATTAGCAAATTGTTTATCTCAGTAATTTCCACAATTGTGCGTAAGCATATCGTAACGGAAGGGTCAGCTATTGTATAATTAAAATTTTTAATCGGATGCAACATTAATATGTATTATGTAGAAGTAGATAACAATACAGAAGCAATAAATAAGAGGATCAAAGATATGTGATTTAGTTACCGTTTAATTTCAGTCTTGATCTTGTCTCTCTTGTCTCTATTGCCTCGTTGCTTTCACTTGCTATTGGTACGTATATGTAATTTTAAATTGTATTTGATTCTTTTTCTTTTTATTTATATCTGTTTTCTTAAAAGAGAAATAATGGCATTTTGTTGTAAAATTTATCTGTTTTAAAAAAAAAATAAAGTTACTATGAGTCGACCAAACTCGTATATCAGCGTCGATACTGAAGAAGAAATCGTTATCTCTGGTATTGCCGGCCGATTTCCTAAAAGTGACAATTTGAAAGAATTTTATGAAAATCTTTCTAACAAGGAGGATCTTGGTTCGAGCGATCATGGACTGTGGAATAAATGTAATAAATTTTTCTTTAAATATCAAGATATACCTACTTTCAAAACTTATTAGAAAAAATATCAAACAAGCACAGTAGCAACTGTGCTGGTGCATTTCGCAACCAACAACGTACTCTCTAAATCTCATAGAGTGGTTTCGCCACTAATGTATTAGAGTGATTACGATAGACACTTCAAAAGAGAGGGTTGTCACTCTAATTTGAGTAAATGCGGGCACTCATAAGGTAGAAGTAAATTTTTTACTCAAATTTTTAGAGCGGCTACTCTTCCGGAATAATACAATCTCACTCTGAAGCTATTAGTGGAATCACAATTCACTAAAGATCGACTAATAAATGACTCTAACAGAATGAAATTTTCTACTCAAAATTTTAGTGGCATAATTCACTCGTATGGACACTGATTTACTGCCCTCGAAAAGAGTGCTCTTTCATTCAAATGGAGTGCAATTCTACTCCAACTTACAGAGCGCAATTTTACTCTTTCTTAGAGTGGCGAATTACTCGAAGTGCACAGGCTCAATTTTCAGTTTTCGTTACACTTGTATTTCACTCGTTTTGAGTGATATTTCACTCTTTGACTTTTAGAGAGTAAGAAATGTTTTAGGTACTATATTTACTTTTAAGCTTTTTTTTACGTGGGGGAAATCTTCATGGATACCCTCGGCCCTCGGTAAAAGGCCGAGGGTTATGTCGGACTCTTATTACCGGCTAACCCCCCCGGGTGGCCTACCCCCGGCGTTTAGGGGGATGCACCTGGAATTGGCACGTTCCTTACTTCCGATGCGCCCCCCGCCCATCCGTATCAGCAAAGGAAACATTTGCGGGACCCCGGTGTCCTATAACAGAACGCCTACCTTTTGCAGCAAGGAGTATAGTAATTTTCATATAGTAATTTTTCCTTGATTTTTGCGGCATTTCTAAATTTTTATCTACAAATTTGCACATTGCTTTCTCATCATTTTTTTTTTGCTCATAAAGTTTTCTCTATGAGAAATTTGCCAAATTATTAGCATATAATAGATTTGTTTTCTCACAGAAGAAACTTTACAAGCAAAGTAAAATGATGAGAAAGCAATGTGCAAGTTTCTAATTTATTATATTGGCAATTTTTTTCTAATTCTATTATATTCTTCAGTCTTTTCTACCTCTATTTCATATATAATTCTTTAAAATTTGGTTGATTAGTTCTTGAGTTATATACATATGTATAAAGCAAAAAAATGATGAGGAAAAATGTGCAAGTTTCTAATTTGCACACTTTCTTACACACACATGGAGTCAAGATGACGAAAACGACACGTTCTTAAAAAATGTAAATTTATAAAAATTCTAATTTATTTAACAGTTTTTAAATTTTTACAGTTGATACAAAAGGCTTTAGTGAATCTAAAAAAAAATAGATCATTATTTTTACATTATTATCACAGAAATTAGGAAAAATCGACAAACCTTAAGGTCGTTATCTTACCCCCCTCTTTCCTCTACCTTATCAATTACAAAGGTCCACAAAAAATTTTGGTCAAGTAACTCTAATCATAAATGTATAGATTTTCAGTCGCAAAAAAACAATGCCGCTGTCCACATTGCTCCATCATGTCAGGTTTTGAAGTTATTTTGAATTTTAACCCTTCGTAGTCACACTTCTCTAGAATCTCGCGGTAGTCACACTGTGGGTCGTATCGACCCAGTAAATTTTTTAAATGGTTGCCATTTTAATGGTATCAGTCCGATCGGGTTCAAATAATTCTGGAACATACCTTGATTATTCCAGAATATAAAACAACTGCGGTTTTGTGAGAAATCAAATGGCAAACATGTTGAAAAAAATCGTGAATGAGTGTAACATGCGTAAAAAAGTAGTTTTTTTACTTAAAAAATCATAACTTTTTCATTTTTTAATTTTTTTGATAAAATTTAGAGGTTCTCCTAAGATACGACACTTTAAGAAAAGAAATAGTTCTTTAGTGCGCGTTTCAAAAAAAGTATTTATTCCGGCATATACCAATATTTAGCTCCAAATTTTAGGGTGGGTCGTTTTGATCCAGGGTGACTACGAAGAGTTAAGATGAGAAATCAGCAATTTTTAGGGAAAATATGTAGTACATAATAAATTACCAACCGTCAATATATGTATAAAGTAATAAAAATAGATGAATGTTATTTATGATTTACACATTGATTCCTTATTAGCAAAAAATAAAAAATTGTCTCAACAAATAGCAAAAATGTTTCTTTGTTAAGGATATCCGTAGAAAGAAAGCACATTTTTCATGTTTGGCAAGATTAGTAAGAACGAATAGTCGGATTTTAATGTTATTAGGTATTGTTCTTTCGTATTAAAATCTTCTAATAATTATATTAAAAATGTATAAAAAAAGTACAATTGACAAAAAGTTTATTTTGCTTCCTCATAAAGGAAGCTTTGTTTTTGTAAAAAAAATTTTTTTTTAGTTGCCGCTGCAAATGTGTTTAGAATGTTCTAAAACGTCAAAAAATCTTATTTTAAAAAAATGTCCGTATGTGTGTATGTGTGTGTGTGTATGTATGTGCAAAATTTATCGAAATTTACTATAACTCAAGAACTGATTAACCAAATCTTAAACAATTATATATAAAATAGGGGTAGAAAAGACTGAAGAATATAATAGAATTAGAAAAGTTGCCAATATTATTAATTTTATTTTAATAAGACATTACTTTTGACATTTTATTAGTAAAAATATGTTTAGCCGATTTTCCTGTGTAAGATGAGGACGTTATGTATTATTTCTTAGATGTATGTATAAAAAAATATACAGTTAAATGATTGCTTCTTACATTGTACTAAAAACAACGTTAATTTTGTGTTGAAGTGAATGTAACGTTAC